>KK502564.1:331170-347900 GCA_000688735.1 Glossina austeni
AAGCTGGTCTTGTTTCTATGAGTGCGGACTGTAATTGTAGTGTTGTAGTTGTTGACAATACAGGTCAGTAGTAAGTGTCGCCCCAGGTTTCAATAATTCGTAGTGCACTATACCGGAACAATCCCACCAAATACACAATAACACCTTCCTCAGGGATAGGGTTGGTTTAGGGGTTGGAAGAGGTCTCCCGTTTGCAGACAACCATTGTTTCGATCGTTTTATGTCATCATAAAGGATCCACTTCTCATCTCCAGTTACGATCCTAGACAAAAATGGATCTCTGCTTAGTCTGGTGAGCATGGAGTTACAAATTGTTCGCCGAAGATCTTTATTGGTCTCAGACAACAGGTGTGGATTCCATTTACCTTGCCTGTGTACCTTTCCAATTTCTTTTAAATGCCTTTGCACGGTGTACCAAGTAAACCCTCCTGTTCCGGTAAACCCTAGTTCCTGTATAGTTAACCTTGGATCGGATTCCACTAGAGATTTTAAGGCGTCGTTATAATTGAAATAAAATAATTGATTAGTTATGGGTAACCCTAATATATATGCATTGTATTTATCTGGACTACGGCCATTTTGTTGTTGTCGATATTGTATATCGACGAAAATGTACGAAAATCCGTCACTTTGCCAGGAAAACTTTGTGAATTCTCACAATCGCAAAAATGAAGACGTGAAGCTGACACTCGGCACAAATATTTCTTGATCGATTAAGAATGTAAGCTTAAATAAGTAAGAAAATTATATACTTTGTCGTGACCGAATCTTTTATGCCCATCGCAGTTACTCTAAAAAAAAAAAAGAGGCAAAACAAGTAAAATGACTAAATTTTCATGCTCTATACTATGGAGTGGGCGATGCTGATTTTTCTTATTTGCAAAATAGAAGCTTTTGTCCTTTCAAAAATTGAAGTCACTGCAAAACTCTCTCACAAATTTGTAGGCGATATTTTCATTTTCGCTAACGCGAGAATGTCTACCACAGGTGCTACACAGTTGGTCAGAAGGACAGATAGATAAACGAAAAGACAGACATCCTTGGGTACATTCCAAATTTGATGACCGCCAAGGATTTCTATACTTTATGGAGTTTTCGAGGTTTGTGTCTGCGCGTTATAAAGGTATTGAAATTAAAGACATTTTGGCATACTATAATATTGGGTAGGCGTGGTCAACTTTTTTACATTTTTGTACACAAATGCTATAGCGTTGCCCATGGAATATGCGTTCAGACTTTTGTTCACTTATCTGATCAAAAAACCAATTTTTTTTGCCTAAACGGAGGTATCTTCACACTACGCAGTACTAAAGGCGTGTCCTTGCACCGATTTGGTACCAATGCCTACTTGCATGTAAAAACTTCCACTTTCTGCCCCAAATTTAAAGTCGATAGCAAAATTTTTTTGGCCAGGAGAATATTTACAGAAGACGTTATACAGACAGACATGCTCAAGTCGATTCAGAATTTGCTGCCGATCGAGAATATATATACACTTTATAGGATCTCTGAAGCTTCTTTCTGGGCATTGCAAACGTTTTGGCAAAATGAGTCTACACTCACCCTTCGCTGATGGGTATAAGATTGGACCGTCTTTGTCGATAAACGCGCCCGTATTGTCGACAGAACTAAGTTGAGCTCAGAAACAGTGGCGTTCGTTTTCGAATATTCGGCTACACTTTTGTTCCTGTAAACATATATTCCTCAAAAATTGCTACCCAAATGTTAACCACAATCGATTGGAATGTACGACGCAAATATGGTCCCGATGGCTTTATAGGTGCGTCGAAAGTTAACCACAAAATTTTAATTCGAATTTATTCCCCATTTTTTGAAGCACATCGGACTAACTTTTATTGTTAATTGTGGACATATTAGTGAATCGATGGTAACTTGACGCTGATCGTAATGAGCATTTGCGACGGAAATTTTCGCAAATAGCTGCACGGGATCAGTCCCGTGTCCCGTGTTACAGACGACAATTTAAAAAAATTGTCGCTGTTTTCCGAGATTGTTTTAGTAGCTTTTGAATTGTGAGCATGTAAGTAGAATAGATCACGCCCACTTTTTACCCTCATATTCTTAATCGACCAGGGAATGTTTATGCCAAATTTCAATAACCTATCGCCGTCAAATTGACGCTCTTGCGTAAAAACATGTAGAACAACGCAACACTTGCCATAAAACTAGATTTACGAAAATGTGATTCATTAGAACGTAGGTGGTGCATAACAATTTTGCCCATCCCACTGAAACACTTCCCTGTCATCTCAAATAAGCTCTGATACAAAAAACTTTTAATTGATATGAAATGAAAAAATGAACGGATTTCGTATTATTATAAATATAAATACTATGGACCTTTGACAAAGATAGACATAGGAAGACATAGACAGATATAGATTAATATATAGCTAAATGTATATATAGATATATATCGTTCTAATACTCAAAAGATATTCAATTTAATTCATTTGTGCATTTGAGCGAAAACTAGCAAAGCGGATCCGAGACTCCACATGGGGGATTGATGGGTAAAGCACATTAAGTACATAGGAGTTTGTAAGCATATAATGAATTTTATGTGCCAACCGACGCATCGTAATAATATTTAGTCTGTAAATAATATTTTAAACGATTTCCCAGATCTCGTGTTTCGAGTTCTATGTTACTTTTCGCAATACTGTGACGTCTTCAATCGAAAGTATTCTCTGACAGCTTTGCAGATAAGTTAAGTGCAAGTAAGCCGGGAATGCTCGAAGCAAAATGCTGAACTGTGATTGTTGATAAGAATTGCACCGAATCGGAAGTGTAAAAAGTGATATGTCTTCACATCAGCAACAAATTTCGAATAATCCGCCTCCCTTTCTTTACCTTCCTTCAGAGGTCAGCCGGACGTAAGTTTATAAAAGTCACGTCAATGATGGTGCAATTGCGGTGATTATTAAAGATTAGGCGGCAGTGTTTTGCCAAAAGAGACTGTGAGTTGATAATTTAGTATAAAAGCACTCGCATTCACATCGCAATACCGTCGGGAGAACGTTAACAGCACCGAGTTCGATTATCCTATTTGCCACCTTTTCTGGCCTTCCTATTGCCTGGCCGAGCAGGGATCCAATTTTTATGGCGCTACCTTATAAACGAGTCTTTTTGTAGGTGCTCTCAAACCGTGCGAACATTTTATTCCAAACTAAGTTTGTTTTCGATGTTTTCGCAATTTTGCATTATATGCGTATTTTTATGGTACAATTTAGGCTAAAAGATTAACGTAAGCATTGTGTTGGGTAAATGTTATGTAAAATTTATGCCATATATACATGAGTCATATAAAGTACATGACAGCAGGTAGATAATAAAATAGGGCCAGCAACAAGTTTCAAATCCCAAAACAGTTTGCAGCTTGACAGCATTCAGGACATTATGTCAACCAAATATATGGTTTACCTTCAGTAATAGGTGTAACTAACATTCTTGACAACATTTTTATTCAGTATCACATTTTTGTTGTTGTTCATTACTTTATCTAAAGTTTCCACTTTCATTCACATATGCTAGTTGCGTATACTTGCCATGCGACGTAACTAGGACTGACGGACAACAACAAGTAAAAATAGATAATAAAATATTGAAAATTTTTATTAGATTCATTTCTTCGTGGCATCCAATGGCAAATGCGCTTTGCTTACGTTTATTCATAGCTTGGGTTGGTATTGCGAAATGTCCGCAAAAAAGGTTTTTTTAAATGCCTGGCAGAGCTGGAGGACAAACGGACGTTAAAATGTTAATCTCGAACTATTAGAAATTATTGATTAAGGATCGATTGTAGCGAGAATCTTCATCTTCGAAAGTCATTTCATTTCGATCATTCGACTTAGTGTAGCGTAGTATCAGAGAACCATATAAATAATTAGTTTTTCGAAAATTATATGATTGTGATGATGTCAAGAAATGATATCAAATGACATCAAAAGCTTCTTCGAGCATTTTTATGTCAAGCACAGTTACATCGACTATCGTAGCGTATAATTGTCACTTGCTCAGTTACCTGCACTAAGGCAACAACATGGCTCCGAGAAAAAGTATCAACGAATAAAACTATTCTTCTGTCATATCATTAAATCTTACTTTTACAAAATATTATTATTAATAATAATAATAATAATAATAATTAAAATTAAAATGAAATAAAAATGCAATCACACAATCAATTAAGTCATTCGAGATGTTATCTCAATCAGTTAACTCAATCTGAAGTAATTGCAAAATAAGAAGAATGAAAAAGTAATGTTTTCATTTATACTAATGACGGACACACTTCTGCGTACATTGAAACAATGAATTGTCAAGGAATTCTTTTTTGTGTAACGGATACACGCTAAGGCGAAAAGCACACAATTCAAAATATTGAAATGAATATTAAATACAACTCTCTGCCTCTGTCCGACGATTAAAATTTTTTTATTAACATTTTTCCCTTACAATCGCATATAAATTATAAAATTCGGATAAAATTCGTGGAAATATGAACAGATACATAGACGTACATATGTTTCAATAAAAACTAAAGGTTTTCTGATCCTTTAAAGTCACCTACTTTCAATTATTTGGCGAGAGGACACGACCATACGCTTCAAGTTATTTCGGAGGTGAGCTCACTAAACTCATTTATTCATATTCTAATCAGAGAAACGTCACGAGTCATAACGCGGTAACAAACAGTTTTTGGGTGGTTTTCGTAGCCTAATGCCCTTGTCTTGTATAGAACTATTGCTATTAAAGGGTCTCATTGCGATTATAGACCTAATAAAAAGCCACAAATCACTATGAGAAGAAAACGCATTGACTAGTCACTTGTCACGACACCAAAATATGGCTATGTACGCGATACGTAGGTGTTACGTATTTATTACCCATCTATTCGTTCGCCTGAAATATGAATCCGTTGTTTGTTTTGAAGCAGTTCTGTTAGCGAAACAACGACGAGTTTTTTTGTTGAAGTGTTAGCAGATGATGCGAGAAATGTTTTGTTTTTTTTTTTAAATATGACCAATCACTCAGGGGATGCGTCCTACTCGTGTAAGAGTGTGATCGTCAGAAACAAGAGAGGAGAGAGAAAGAAAGTGGGAGGTAGTAGGTCCAGCCTGGTGGGTTTGCGCCCTCATTGAGCACCCATTATAGCTACCACCAAAGAAAACTCTACCGCTTTGACTTGATAGTCGCCTTTCTTACGTACTCGAGTACTCAGGCGAATTACAATGCAATACAAATACATGTGTAGCTCACTACATTTTTACGCAACATTGAATGTCTCATATTCAAAATGATGCCCAAGAATATTTCAATCTTAGGGCAAGAATTTGTCAATTCGAAGACTGCATTGATTTTTCGTGATATGAAGGCTTTTTTTAGGCCATCGGCCAGTCAGCTATGGCACACAATAATTGCCCTTATAGTTTGAGCATTGAAAGTCCAAGAATGTCGGTCCTAGGGTCGAAGCCTCTTACTGCTTTCACTTATCCACAAACTGTTCACGTAGGAGTTTTTGCATTTTCCAAATGGAAAATGGAACTGAAGCGAAGTCTCAGTGTTACGAAACATCAACGCAGTGGGCATGTATTCTGTAAACACTATTGAGCTTCGCAATGCAAACATCAAATAATGATAGCCTTATAGCTACGTCCTACCCTTTTTATGGTGAAGATTTCCGCAAAGATCTATAAATTGATTTATTTACACCAACTCTTTATATAGACTCTTCGCTATGGATAAAACTATAAAGTCGTAGATATGCCTCAATTTTTGACTTTCGAAATGGAATTTACGTACACGAAATCATTTAAAACATAGGGAATCATCTGCGCGAGTAATATTCTATCGAAAATTAGAGCATGCAAATCTCATTTGCTGGAAGGCTTAGGCAGGAATTAAAAAATGCGCTCGCTGTAGTCGTTCCATGATCGGCAAAATTAAATCGACGCTATTGGGAACTCGTCACTTAAGTCTAACAGAGATAGTCTTGTATTGTCTTTGGGTGATATTAATGTGGAACACGTTTCCAAGGGTTTCTTGTTCCCAAATTCAATTTTTCACCGTTTGAATCGGTATTTGCCTTAACTACTGCAATGAGTATGAGCTCGAAAAAATAAATCATTTACTGCATTCTCGGAAGCGACAATTGAATGTGAATGCAGGCAGCTGGCGATACGACAAGTTTCAGAAACAATGTATCGAGAAAAACGCCCTTTTAACTGACCTTTGCGTCATGTAAAAATTCAAAAAAAAAAAAAAAAAACGATCCTGTCCTACAAAAAATGTCCTTTTATATTATAGTTGAATGGCTAAGGGATTAAATGAGTTAATAAAAGGCATGAAAAATAAATTTCATACGCATAACATTACCCTTTAAAATGTATGTGTACGTATATCGTGGAAGGCTTGAAAAATCAGAAGATGAGCAGAAGGCAATGATGGCAATAATTTTAATCAATTAAATAATCATTAGCTACATTAGCCACCTTATAATTACCGTCATCAGGCATCAGACATAATACATTTCTTTGTGGTCGCAAGAAAGAATGACATATTCGTGCCATCAACGCCCACTTACTTATACACTACATACCCTATGCTATACTGTATATGTATTGATCTGGCCACCTTTCATGCATTTCATGCATTATGGAACAAATCAACGAAGCACATCAGAAAACATAAAGAGACCACAGAACACGACGACGTATAGAGAAAGGAGCCAACCAATCACTACAAATCATCGAACCCACGAGCTGATAGCAGTAAATCATTGTTTTATGAGTTTTTAATATGATTCAAGTGAAATATATTTAAATATAAGCATATGTGTTCGACATGAATGCTTATAAGTGAAAACATGAATTATTTATGTCGAAGAAGACCATAGAACAACTACATCTAAACTTTTCTTTCTTTCTTTCTTCCTTTTTTTTCTCTTTTTTTTTGCTTTTGTATAAACGTTTAAAGCGAAATCGAAATGCTTTAGCTTTAGCGTCGAAGACAAATTATGTTTAGTTTAAGCGTCTCTAGTAAAACTAATAAAACATGTTTTATGAGGTGATAAATTTTTAATTTTTATTACACGAAATTTTCGCGTTCACTATTCATGGTTAAAGAGAGATAAAAAAGAAAGGGTAAAATGAAAAGAATATGAAAAGGAAAAGTAATTCTTTATGTAATCGGTCTATTAGTATGTACGTCATATGGCTCATTAGTAAGGGGTACGGTCGCAATGCTAATATCAATTTTATTGATTTCAATTCCGAGAATCTATGCGGATTATATTATATATAGTTTTAGTTTCCATTTCATATTTAAGAAGACAAAGACATTTTACAGTTAATTTTCTAGGAATTTTATTGCTTTTATAAAATTTTTATACTTTTTTTCTTTCTGCTCTTTTCTCGTTTCTCATTTAATAAATAAGCAGATGTTAACTTTCGCGACGAGTTTGAGTCGTCGTCAGCGTCTTTAATGGCAAGCGAACACGCGAGTTCACCTTCTCATACAGGACGTAAACCGCGTCGCAACCGAACAACATTTTCTTCAAGTCAGTTAACGGCTTTAGAGAAGGTGTTCGAACGCACCCACTATCCGGACGCTTTTGTACGCGAGGAATTGGCCACAAAGGTGGGTCTGAGTGAGGCACGCGTACAAGTATGGTTTCAGAATCGTCGCGCCAAATTTCGTCGCAATGAACGCAGTTCAACAACCGGCCGTCCTTTAATCACTGCCACCCCGCAACCTGTACCTCCTATAACAACAGCTCATAAATTTTCATCTGATAAAGGGGCCATTTTGTTACATCAACAAATGGATTTACCCCATCACCATCATCATCATCATCATCATGCAGCCGCTGCGGCAGCTGCCTATTCGCTTAGTTTTCCATCGCTAGGCATGTACGCATCAGCTAAACCATATGTGAACGCTTCGTACAACGGTACCAACACTTCAAATGACAGCTTAAGCGGACCATGCGGGTTCTTTGCCCCGGCCAATTACTGCGCCACAAATTATCCATCTAATTATTCCCCGTTACGTTATAAAGCAACACAAACCTTTACAGGCTTATGAAAATTTCTATATAAATTAGTGTTATTCGATTCGATTTACCGAAAGTGCAATTTGTAGTCATAAATAAAATGTTTTTAATCGATCTTCAACGAAATTCATATAATAAAATTTCATGTAAAGATATACGAATGGTTTCGCCAGGTGCTTTGCAGTCCGATTAACCTGATCACACTAATCAAAAATACCTGCACTTTATGGGGATTTTGGTAAGTATTTTTGGGACTAACGAAACTAATCTCTCGCCAAATGTGCGTAAAGCAATGGCGTTATTTATATCTACTGGCAAAGGCTGGGGCTGCATTTAGTTCACTAACGAATTAATTTATAAGGCAGTCAACCAAAATCGCCTGCTGTGTGCCAAGAATCACTATCGATGCTGTTCGCGAACTGATAAAATCGTACATCAAACAGAAGCAGAACGAATATAAACTCTCCGATAGCAGTGATTTTTATTCACATTAACGTAAAAGTGTAAAAAAACTGTAACTCTTTCCTCCTCGTTACTTGTGTGCGCTGAGGGCTTTGTTAGTCGCATCTTTCTATAAAACAATCAAGTTAGCGAATTTTTATTCGCACAAGTCACAAACAGTTACGCATTACATTGTAAGAGTACGGACTTCGCATTCCCAGAAGCTCACTATACGCGACTACACACAATCATTCGTCTATATATTGCTCGTAAACGCCTACAACAGGCGAATGTACAAAATTCTCTCCATAAAGAAGCTTTTCCGCAACGGGGCGTTATCTAGGGAGTAGTTGAAAATTGATCCAATGAAATGTATTTTGCATAGCGATCGTCTTTGGGCCAAAACACGCCGGCTTGTCAAATACCAAATACCGAAATGCTTCAATCTATAGCGTGGATTCATTGATATATGGATAGACATCTGGCAGAGAAGCTCATACCGATTCGGAGAATGATACCGAATGTAGAAAACATGCGGCTTTTTAAAAGTAATCTAAGTGTTACGTATCCGCGTCCAATCTTAATATCTCCTGTACCGCAGTTGATTTACGATACAAAACCGTAAATATAAAGAAAATAAAATCGATTAGGAATCAAATTCTGGGTGGTAGGGACTCTAAATTATTATCTAAAAATATTGAGAATATGGAATACAGCTTAAGAAATAAGCAACAGACTCTTGAACCAGACGAAACGTCATTCACATATATATCGACAATTCTGCAACATATTGCTTTAAATCCAATCAGCATTTCGGAACAAGTGTAAAGAAGCAAGAATTTCTAGAAAGCACTCCGGTTTTACTCTATTGATAAATTTAGACTTGAAAAGGGTTGTATGGTCTCCAACGATTTACTTCACGCTTGAGTTAATAATGCAAAACCGTTGTTAGGGTTCGTGCGCGGGCAGGGCAAATAATCCATGTATTCGTAAACAGCCTTACAATAGCCTCTTTCACCCTCCACTCGAATATAGTTATCCGTTAGATAGGCGATGGCATGTCGAGACATGCCTATAGAATCTACATAAAATCACTTGTTGTTGTTTAAACTCAAGCGACTTGGTTAGAATCCGCAGTTACATCTCGTTCCTTGCGTAAATCGCTTAAAAGCCATAGACCTCTCTAATCCAGAAATCAAAAGGTATTTTCTATGGTATATGCATTGTACATAACCTTCTGAGAGGTTCCACAGATTCACCAACTTTTTTACAAGAAATCATTATTCATATTACGTCACGTTTTACACGTAATTATAAGCGAACAGCAATGATGACTAAATTCGTCGGTTTCAACGGCTTTGGGGAAATTGTAAATTGTAATGTGAGTGATCCTCGCCCTGCCTTTTGATTCTTTCGCTTCCATTACATTTATCAAAAGGTCTGTCCTTCAGAACGCTCGCAATACAATCGTTCATCACTAGTTACCAAATTATTTATTGATAATATATACCCATAGGAGTATATATATTTCATGGACCTCCGTGTACATTGACTTTTGTTTAAGACTTAATAGGTAAGTTAAGCGCATCCCACCAATTTATGAGTTTATATCCCTATGAGTTTACGATGCTATCGCTTCAACGATGATTTACTTAATTCGTTTCGTATTGCTAGTAAGCTGGTAATGCTTTTTTATTTATTATTCATTCTTTCCTGAATCGGTCAATGGATCCAAATGTTAACAATTCGCTCATCATGATGATATAAATAATTTTTTTGAATTCGTTATTATACCGTACACTTTGTACACCACCCCGAAGAATATGAGATAAACGCACCTTTTATTATATAAGCTTTCCTGTCCGTCTGTCCTTGTTGTTTTCTTGTACTCAACCTATAGGTCGCAATTCTGGGGATGTTTTAATGAAATTCCGTAAACCACCATATTTTGGCCCGAGGACGAGCTCTATTGAAAGCGGTTCGAATCGGGCCATTTTTCCGACGACTTCCCATATAATGCTTTATTTTGAAAAGAAAAAATATTGTGAATTTTATTTATAGTATTTATAGTATTTTCGCATTCTAAATTGGTGTGAAAACCTTGCATTGGACGGAGCATTTTTGAACCACTTGCCATATAATTCTCCCTATGAAAACTGAATCTCTATATATAATAAAAAGCGTAAATTTCAATACATCTTGATGAAAATGCATCCCTGATAACAATTTGATCTAAAAATTACCCCTTACCAAGTTTGGTTCACGTGGATCTACTTTTTTGAATCCCAAACCATGTAAGGATTCTAATGAAAAATAAATCTTATATGCAAAATAGTCTAATTTTTTAGTATTTTCTGATCAAAATTTAAAATAAATAGACCGAAGGAAATTTTGGATCTATCTTTGAGACCATACTAGACATAAGGCTCATATGAAAGGAAGCTCTTCTATGGCCAGTAAAAGTCTAACTAGTGGGTGGTTATCACGGAAGCAACTGAGAAATAATGAAATCTTTGATAAATTTAGACCACGCTAACGCTTTGAATCTTTGAATCAATATGCGGGCTTTCATGAAAATTTGCATTATGCATTTAAATAAAAATAATGTATAATTTTTGTAGTAGGATTAATTAAGCGCAGTGGTTTGGGGTATCTGGGGATGCGGGCTTACCCGACTATTGCAATTTTACTTGTTTTTTATTATCTGTTTATTTTCGTTAATTAATCATAGAAATGTCATTTATCTTGATAATATTGTAATCACCATTGTGTCACCATTAATTTACATTCAAGGTACAATATATATGTAGAATGTAATTACCTTGAATGTAAATTAATTGGCAATTTTAATTGATTGCTTTTTATTAGCCAAATAATGAAATAAATAAAATATTAAGTTTATGGCATCAACTGCATAAAAAATTTATGTCATAATTCACATCTATGACCACTATTCGACTATACCATAGTCGTAGAGTGGCACAATTCTGTCGAGGAAATGCATTACACGGGTACGTGTTAATATATAATGTGCGAAAACGTGGAAAAAGTGCCCTTCGACTAAAATATGTCGCTATATGAAATTTCATGAATATATCTCGAGCACAAGAAAAGAACATAGACAGACGGGCGCGCGGACAAAAGGGCAGACAACCTTAAATCAATTCGGAAAGTGTTTATGAATCTAGTATAATGAACCGTGAGTCTATCTCAAGTCCTTCTGTGTATCGCATACATAATGATGTATACAGGATGGTGTAGGGCATAATAAATAGAAATTATTAACCAATTTCCGATTACTTAGTAATATCTTGCGGTATCTTCAATAAGTTTTATAGAATAGAAGCTCCATCAATGATTGCTGCCATTATGGATGTATGTATATGATTATGGGATTATGGAATCGTATCATATATCATTTTAAGAGGTTTTATATAGTGTAACTCTGATATTTTCTTTGCCAGTAAGAGTTCGTGTATAAAGTAAAAGAGTTATCGAATTGGTGAAGAATCAAAAATAGTTTTTTTTTTTTTGGAGATTCCAAGAAATTTTATTAAGGTAAGCAAGCTATCATTAGAAAGTGGGAGAGACGATCCCAAGTATGCTTGATATTACTATACCTGAGCGTTCAATAGAATTACGAATTTTTTTTTTTTTTCTTATTTACGAAGATTCTCAACTCTGAAGCCAACTGCTCTTGACAGCTGGAGTTTACACAAAAAGTTACAAGCGATTCTCTGACTGATGGAATGTGGCATTAGTTAAAAATATGTCAAGTGTAAAATAGTTTGCAATGTGCGATATTTTGTGGTATACGAATGATGAATGATTTGGTTGAGATATCGTCACTTGGCAATTTCACCCCAAAAATGAATCACAATGCATATCATGTCGGAAGTAAGAATTAAAACTCGAACAATTGGTAGCATAACGCGTAGTGTGATAGTGACGGGGTGAGTCCAGTTGGATTTGACAGATATACTGATATATTAAAACGTTATTGTGTCAGTAGGAAGTAAAACTTTATGATGTAATAAAAGAATTTTTGTTTTTATTTTTTGTTTTTTTCTTTTTTTTGTTATTATTTTTTATTCATTTATTTTTATTTCTAATCCGTCTATACACATTGTACATAGTTGAAGACAAAATGCATTAATACATCAGAGATTGCTAATATTTATTTATATGTATTTTAAATATATGTATGTATGTATTTGTATATGTATTTGTTGGGTTTTCTTTACTTCATTTTTCACTTAGACGAAGAAACATAATTTTTTTTTGTTTTTTTGATTTCGGTTGTTTAAGAATACATCTGTAAATATTTTATACATAAGACGAAAGGATTTTTGCATATTCCGGGTAAACATATATTATCATTAATTACACGTATAATTACGTTGAACGTGAATATGGGTAAATAAATTTCATTAAAGATATTTGTATACAACACGGAATTTTTAATCTTTTTGATATCTTTTTGACTCTTTTCTCTTCCTTTTCATATCTTTTCCTTTCTTTTCTTTTCCTTTCCTTTCTTTTCTTTTCCTTTCTTTTCTTTTCCTTTCTTTTCTTTTCCTTTCTTTTCTTTTCGTTTCGTTTTTTTCCCTTTACTTATTTATTTATATTTATTTTTAATTTTTTTCATTTTCTTTAGTTTCCAATTTTTGTATGTGCGCAGGGATCTTATTATATGCACATATAGCTTTTTTTTTATATGTATTACATATAAATAGAATTATATATTATTAATAGTATATATATATATATATATAAATGTATATATATATATATGTATATATATGTATGTATATAATGTAATGCGTATTTTTCCCTTTTCCCCCGTTAATAATAATTTTAGTGATTTTGTGATTATTCTTGTTGCTGTCACGTTTTTCTTGGATTTCAATGGCATTTGTGTTTTTTAATCTCTCATAAATAATTATTGTTTATTTATTAACATTAATTTTGCTACTAATCAAAGAAAATATTACAAACTACACATAAATATTTAATGAAAAGCTAACACTACACGTTAATAGAATGAAATGCCGAAAGTTACCAATTTGATGCTTTCTTCTTTTTCTTTTTCTTTTTCTTCTTCTTTTTCTTCTTCTTCTTCTTATTATTATTATTATCTTTTTGTTTTTGTTTTTGTTTTTTTTTTGTTAAACCAAAAATTGTTTACAATTCCTATGATTCTCCTAACGAACAATGATTGTACTGCAGTTTTTCTTTCATTGTTAAATAACTAAATGGTGAAATGCTTTCACTTAATTCCATTTCACTTGATTGCAGGAAGTGTTATATTCATTTACTACATCCAACTATTGTGCAATTAAACGAAATGTTTGCGCAAATTGTTCGCTTTAACGGTTTACCATTTTGTTTGACCGCAAGTTCGTTAAACACAAATTTTGGCAATTAAAATTTGTCAGCCTTGATTTATTGACGAGCATATAGAGTAAGCAAAAATTTCTCGTCGTAGCAGAACTTCTATCCCTATTTCATTACATTAAACTAAAGCAAGTACGAACACCATAAAGGGGCACTGCCGACTGCAACTTCGCTTGATATTCATTTCAAAATAAGGCTTTCTATGGAAAAGAGTCGAAAAATGTTTCGATCCGGATCAGTTTCAATATCGCCGGTTGACCCTTGGGCCAATTTTCTTCAAAATATCTCAAAAATTACAATTATGTTGAACACAAGAAACTAAGACGGACAGAAAGACAGAAAGACATGCGGACAGATAAGATTAGACAATAAAAAGTGGGTCTATCTGAAGCCCTTCTAGGCATTGCATACATACATACCACAAGAGTTATAGAGTATAATGAATGCTTTGGGAAATATTTGATTAGCTCGCGCCCCTCTATTGATTGGTTGGAATATTCTTTATGCAGACTTTTTAATTTTCCAGAGGAAATATTTAGACCAGATTTAATATCCCCGATCAATAGTGTGCACCAATATTTGCTATGTATATATAGTGACAGTTATTTGTCAATTGTGAAAATTGTTGAAAAGAATTATTCGGAGCCGCTATCAGATGTTTGAGTTGAAGACTACAACTGACACATACATGGCACATATTTTCCATTATGATTTTTTCACAACGCCATCGTATTTATAAATGAAACTACGCACGCTTGCAGTCAGCCTTCGAAACAAAAATTGTGTATTTGTTTATCATTGAGTTAAATAAGTTTTTTCTAAAGCAATAATGAAAGTAAAGTTAGCCGTCAGTAAGTTTAGCGGATTTGATTAAAAGTGGGATATTTTTCGCTTAAATGCACAATATTCGGTGCAGTGAGTTAATGAGTGAGTAATTAGACAAAGACTACTGTATGTGTTTTGAGAAAATAATACATTTTTTATATATGCTTGAAAAAATGATTTACTTTTTTTTTTTTTTTTTCATTTTAAGGTACAATAGGTTGGTTTTCTTATCGTGTTGTTTTTCAAATTTTTTGATACCCTACACCACTATGTATAATATTTATATCGAGTTAGGTGGGCTTTGTGCGTTAGTTTAGAGCAATTTAAAGAATAAAAAATCCCGGCGGATTTTGTGGAGCAGTAGTTTTTTTTTGCATTATCAGGAATCAAGGTAACATATATTCGATATTTTGCTAATTACTTAGTCAAAAAAAAAACTTTAACAAAAAAAAAAAAATAAATAGAAGGGTCATCCTCTCTGGATTTGTCGAAAAGTCACATAAAAAGGCTAAGTTAAAATAAAAAGGGGATCATTTTAAAGGAAGACGACACATATCCAAAATCTCATCCGCTTAGAAGAATAAGATACGTTAGCCGCTTTAAGTTGCGCCAAGACACAGCGATACGCTTTTAGAATTCACCCGGGTCGCCTGGATTAGCTTCCCTACTCGCTCGTTTGATTATTGCGATTATTGAGGAAGTTGAGGGTGTCCACAGCCTTGAATTGATTCGGATTAAGAAGTAAAATGTTTTGAAGAGAAAATCTCGAGTGAAATTTCGAGTGAAAGTGTATTCTAATCTTTAAAACTGAAATCAAATCAATTTTTTTTAGGCCCCGAGTCCTATTAAATCGAATTATTTCTTTAAAGCGCATAAGAAGAAATTTTACAAGTCTTTGGTGCGAGAATCGCTGCCATTGCTAACTGATTGACAAAATTTGTATATCCATATACTTCGGCGGTGGTTATTGTAGGATATTCTTCAGGCAAGTAGGCAAAGCCTTTTGTCTTTACTATACCATGGGAACTGTGTTTTATAAATTATTAACTTAATGGAAAGAAAGCTCATAATAGAATCGAGGTGTTACAACCCTTTTAATAGAATTCGGTATAAGTTAGGTTGAGTCATATACAACAGTGCTGTAAGGCATTGCGTAGTCGTTTTTAATCGACTGTAGCTACATTTAGATATATTAATATATATATCTTTACAATAATTATTTTTATTATTATTATTATTATTATTTTTATTATTTGCATTTGCATTTTATAGCTCTTGAGAGTAGAGTGTAATAGAATTTTATATACGTACATTAAAGATATAGAAAAATAGTTGATTTCGAAAACTTCATACATTACATTCAAGTATATTAGTTAAATATAATCAACGATTGTTTGTCTTTTATTAATTGTATTGTGACTTTACGTTTGTTTGCATTTATTTCAATAACATTTCAAATAAATTTATATAAAATAAAATAGAAAGGTATTGTCATGCTTTTTAAAAATATTATTAATCATTATGTCCACCACCTGGCGCACAACAAAAAGACTCAAAAGCCTAATTAATAGCTTTCTAACAAACTGCTTTTCATACCAATACGATCGATGCATTCACGCTAAACTGTCCGCATGTCTTTCAAGCACCTTTCCATTTTTATATTATGCAAAAGTTTCACGCATTTCTCTACAAAAGTACCTGCAGGTGGCGAATGTTCAGCATTCGATCTAAGCCGAATGCATTGGTTTTTCGGTTTTTAAAATATTGCATTTTTCCTTGTTGCTGTTTTTGTTGTTGTTGTTGTTGTTTCCTTTTACATTTATGTATATAGGAGACATAACAATATATATATCTCTCTCTCTCTCTACATATATATATATATATATATGTGTATATATATATGTATACATATCTCTATATATATATATATATATATATATATATCTACATACATATATATATATATATATATATATATATATATATATGT
>KK502564.1:348000-373334 GCA_000688735.1 Glossina austeni
CATACATCTATATATATATATATATATATATATATATATATATCTACATACATCTATATATATATGTAGATATATATATATATATATGTTATGTTATGTAAAATAATTTCGCAACATTGTTGATAGTTAAGGTGGTATATTTTGCAATAAGGTTTAGTTAACTTTAGTTTACTTTTGATTGATCTGATTGTGTTACTCTTTACTTTATATATTTATCAATATTTCCTTTTTTTTTTTTTTTTTTTTATTTTGTCTTATGTACACGATTTACGAAATCTACCACGCATATAATGTAAAGTTATGTATATGTAGTAAATTTAAATTTATTCAATATTCAACAAATAACACACATTTCGTTTGATTTTCATTTCAAATAGTACAGTGACTTAAAAGAGTTTTGAAAACCTATTCATCTTTATTCAGTTTAAAATTAAATCTTCAGCGTAATCAGTGCATGTGCAAAAGGATAGCATATATATGTAGCATTATATAACCCGAGACTAACATACTTATAATATTTCATTACGACATGAGGGGGTTTGTAAAAGGCGTATAGGTTTAAAAGTTTTGCTATATAGGAGACCATCTTAGCCTATTTGAAGAATCTAGTCTGGCATAAGTTAATAAAAAAGAAACAAAGAAACACCACTTCGTCTAAAAGAGTTATTCATATAATGGAGTAATCGAAAAATTGATCAGATCCGAATCGTTTGCAAGCGCACTCGTACTTGGGTCAAAACATCTCGGTATACTAAATTTTATCACAATATCTCAAGAATTGCAACCCTGTAGATTGAACACAAGAAAACAAGACAGACAGACGTACAGACGGACAAAGAAGCTTGGTTCGGTATAATAGAAGATGGGTCTATCTTAAGTCCTTCCATGTGTTGCATACATCCGCACATGCTTAATATACCGTAGTACACACACAGTCAGTTGCACTAGGTGTCGCGGAGCCTCTTCAATTAATGGTGCCTGGCGAGAACGACTCTGGTGTTCCCATTTCGTATTTTTAATTTTTATATATATGCTTGATAATCTCTTTGCCTATAATTATCCGTCTCCGATCCGATCTCGTCACTTACATTGCTACTAACAAATGGTATTAGTCCACGAATGTAGAAGAAGAGCTCGGCGATTTTATGAAACGATTTGAGGTGAGGATAGCCTAAGTTCACGAGTTTTTACAGGCCGCCGGCGGGGGAATGAGTATTTTAAGCCCGTTTATAGAACCATTGCACCTTTCCACTTATACATACCCTAAACATCCGCAAACCGCCTGACCAAGGGTTAGGCATGACATTTAAGCTCTTGATTGGTTTCCAAAACATGTCCGATCGAACTGAGGGGGTTTTGTATTTTACGGGAATATTTCTTATATAGAGTGTATTGCGGTGCTTGTGGAGTCAAATTCATAGTCAATCGATCTGCTTACCCGCCCATATTTAACAGCAGCAAGGCAAAGCAAAGCAAAACTCTAATGTCCTTTCACTTTAAGATGAATATAGTTTTTTACTTAAATATGAATACTATTTAGGTCACTGTATTATACGAGAATAATGTCTCGCTATTATATAGATTTTCAGTCAAGTCCACATATAAGAAGAGAAGTTTTTATATCAAAGGGATTTGATATCGATACAATTTTTATTGAGAAAACATTTCAAAGCAGTCATTATATCTCTCCATAAACTCTGGGTTTGCATTGTGCTTTACTTTGATTTGATTTTGTTTGAGGGAATATATCTACGAAACATCAACAATTTGTAAACACGCACATCAAGAATTTCAAATTTAATGTAACGTAAATCGTACTGTGAATGAAATGTAATGCATTATAAATTTAATATGAAGCAATGCTGTGCACTGTACGTGTCGGCGTCTCTCTCGACAACAATTTATAGTTTATTTATGCATTCTTTCTTTCTTTCTTCCTCCTTGGAATGACAAAACGGAAGGAGAAATGGCTTACGCAGGCTACGTGGAAAATTTTCATTTCATTTTCATTTGCTTGCCAACATCATTCATCAGAAATTGATGAGGAGTTTCCATACGCATAGCTTTCATTCTGATGCCTATCCGTGCTTCCGTATGAGAATTGATTTGATTTTTTTTTTTTTTTTTTTTTTTTTTTTTTTTTTTTTTTTTTTTTTTTTTTTTTCTTTATTTTGTATTTTCTCTTTTTGTTTCTCTCTCAACTTTTTAGCATTATTTAAAAAAAAAAAATCAAATCATATTTTTCGAACGAAAACGAAAACGATAACGGAAACGGCAACGGCAACGGCAACGAAAACATTTATGATTTGATGTTTGAATAATTGTGGATTTCTCTTAGCTTTCTTCGTGTTGTTTCTTGTTTGTTGTTTTTATTTTTGTAAATTAAATTTAATATATATTTACCATTTAGTTCACTGAAACATTGTTGTTGTTTAATTAATTTATTAAATTTATTTTATTATATCAACAAAAATGGAAAACGCTTTCATTTCATTTATTTCAAAATTTATTATTTTCAAAATTTTCCATTTTCCGTTTTCCATTTTCCATTTTACATTTTCACTCATCTAATAAAAGAAAATAACAATAAGTTGTAAAGTTTCCCTCGCGTCTACTTACGTATATTATTGAATCCGTTTATAGCCAATATGCGTGAAAATTATTTCAATTTAAATAAAGACTTCACTGTTAATTATTTAACAAATAAATCTTTTAATGTTGAACAGAGCGAAGCGTCGCAGCTGTCTTTAGAGTCGTCCTCATTTGTTTTGCTAAACCAATTCAATGTAGAGCGTACAGCATTTGTGGCCTGCTGTTGGGGTCGATTGCGACGCGATGGGCCATGATCTTTGGGTACTGCACCTTTACCGCTGCCTTTCGATGCAGTAGTTGTTGCAGTACCGCTACTACTCGATGGCCCTGACGTTGAGTTCTTGCGTAGGAAGCCTTCAATAGCCGAGCCAAGAGCGGTAGCATCGACAATCGCTTCTTTTGTTTGCTCGGTCCAGCTTTTCTGTTTACTGCGCGGTTTCAATTTTGGTTTACTTTCGCGTAACACGTCCTTAGACTGTAAACGTTCCATCATTTCTTTGGAAAGGGCCATCGCTGTACTTTTACTGCGTACACTTTTCTTTCGGGCCATTGGTTCATGTCGTTTGGCGAACCAATCGGACCATGCAGCCGAACTGTTCTCTTGCGCATCACTCACCATTTGTTTCGCATTATTCAATATCGATACATCGAAACTGTTTGAACGTGTTGAACGGCCAACATTGGGATCGAGCAAATTTGAACTGTTACTTGATGCTGCCTGGCTGGCATTGAGATTTGTTTTAGTTTTTGTCGACGAGATCACTGAACCCTGTGCATCGTCATATTTATTAATTTCCATCGCTGACGATGTCAGTGTATTGAAAATTGAACTAATATCTGGTCGACTGCCAAAATTCCATCCGGTGTTCTTTTTATCCTTAACAGAGGAACGATTGCTGTGCGATTGTATGATGCTCGGTGAGATAATGGCGGGATGTTCTGAAGCTCTGCGCATGTTTGGCGATATTATTGGTTGCGGACCGACACATTCGGAGAAGCGTCGATTTGTGTAACGCTGCGGCGTGTTACCAGATTGTCCAACTTCGTTTAACGTCTCCACTTCGCATACCTTCTCGCTACTGGTTGTCCAAAGTTTCATGCGCGCCTTACGCGACTGCACTATATCGTCCATAATATCCAATTGCAAATTGTGAATGCTGCCTATCGGATCTGTGGATGGTGGGCCAGCTGAAGTGCTGCTTTCTCGTCTCGAGCTCAACACGCGCCTGGTGAGATGGAAAAAAGGTTGAGATATAAATTAAATTGGCATTAAAGCCTCTTACGAAAACCAACCAACCCCCTTCCCCAACTCACCCGGTACTTGGTATAGCAGCTACCGACTCTCGACGCGAGCGGCCAAATAAAGTTGGCGGCACTTTCGAAATGGTAACAACCGAATGCCGTCGACCCGATGGTGCTGGCGCCTGCGAAAGTGTGGCCAAAAAGGCTGCTTCTCTTGGTGTGGGGCCAGCACCGCCCCGATCAGATAGACGACGTACCTGACTGGCGGTTATGCCCTCGGTAACTTGTTGCGAAGGCAATGAATGCTTGCGTCCCTCGCGTGGATCACGCCATGGCGAAAGCAAATATGGATTAACCGGTGAATCAATATCCAAACTGGCTCTATTTGAATAAGTTCCAGAACTTTCTCTATCATCTTCCTCGGCCACATTAGACTCTTCTACGACAATTAATGGCTCCTGTTTAGCTAATGAGGTGAGACGTGAAAACGATGGGCGACGCAAGCGAAAAGAATCTGATTTTTTTTTTTTTTTAATACAATTAAGAAGAAAAATTTCAAAATATATTTTATGTTATCAATATGTATTAAATAATAATAAATTAATCAAAACAATCATGTACTATATATATATATATATATATATATATATATATATATATATATATATATATGTGTGTGTGAAGGCGTTACTAAGGACTCTCTCGATGTGTCGTCTTTAGAGTTGGACTGAAATTTTTTTTAAAATAATTTCAATTTTAATTCAAAGCTAACAAATATCTACAGAGCAACCACACATACACACATTTTGAAATGTGTGCATGATTTTTACAACTCGAGAGCAAGATGACTAATTAAGTTGAAAATTTTTATTCATAGTTTCACATTAAATCACTTAACCTGGAATATCTCTAAATGTGACCTAATTACACGATATATTTATGTCATACATACTTTGTAAACTAATGTATTTACATGGAGATACAAGTGTCACAGTCACACGCATAACAATGCTATCAAACTTACTTGGGTACTGTCAAGCTCGTAAATTGTTTTCAGAGTTGTTTTGTTAAAACAATCCATAAAACTCCGTTCATGCCTTTTAATGATTGAAATTACTCACACACACACATTGTGTTCCTTTTTGTACATATATTGTACTCATATTAGCTCGTTTTAGCATAAATTGTTATGAGCAAGAACAAAATTTAATTTCATTTCACTTTTCTAGTCCACTGTCTTTGTATTATTTACTTTCAATTAAACGTGACCTGCGGAAAATTTCTTTCATTTGTTTTTTTCTTTTTTTTTTTTCATTTCATAAACACCTTTAAGATTTAAATTGAAAGTGAAAATGAGAGCAAAATAAATTTAATTAAAATTATTCTTTAATATTAGACATAAACTCATTCATTTCATAGCTCTTCGAACGCTCTTCTGACTGAGATTAGGATCAAATTTGTTTTTTCTTTTTTCAATATGTTACTCGAATCTTATTATTATTAATTAAGTGCTATGGATACATAGTGGTATCGCGTACATAAATTCTTAAAACTGATTACGAAAACAATGAAACGACGACTACGTTTCGTGCTCGAGAGATGAATCTCATATTCGGTTGAATGAGATCGTAAATAAGAATTCTTGCCATTTTGATGTGAAGAAAGCACATCTGTCTGAAGTCTCTAAAAATGTTTTACATATACAAACATTAACTTTTGGGTGTGATTTGTGGGCTGAAAATATCATTTTGAGCACGCTGGAGAAACCCGATCATTTCTGTAGCAAAGATTATATAACATCGACTTGGACAATATGTGGCTTGAATAATGCGGTACAACATGCCCTACATTTGATGACAAAATCAATTTATTGCCAGAAATGATCAATGATCGTGTAGCCTGCCAAAAGCACCTATGTACGCTTGCCACAAAATCCATGCAATATTATCCTAATGGATTTTCTACTTTGAAGTTATGTTGGACCGTTCGAGTATACCCCAATAGGTCACAAACTCCCAATGACCTTACTTTTCAAAATAGTGCCTATTACGGGCAACACAAAAGGAAGGAAAAGAATTGGTTTTACAAGATAGCATTTTTACAGGAGTCCAGAGCCGGTCGTTTACATGAAATCCCTTTTAAATTAAATGGACATGAGACAGATTTAATTTTTATTAGAAATTAAAGAAAAAAAAGAAACACTTTGACAAGCCTATACTTGCGTTTAAATACAGCTTTCATCGGTCATAAGAAAAAAGTGAACGCATTACATTTTTGAAACGAGTCTCTCTCAGGTCATGAATGGGATAACAACAAGTTATAGTTAGAAATAATGTTTCTTCCTTAGTACGTCTAAGATTGTAAAATTGCTTTATTGAAGAATTGATTATGCGTATGCTATAAACAGAATGTCAATTAGGCAGCTCGATATTCCAAGTTGTCGCGTTCCCAATGCTCTATGCCCTAACTTTAACATAAAAGCCTAAAACTTTCCATTTCTTCCCGGATCGCAATGATGAACAAGCTACCGCTTCAACTTTTATTCGATGTTGGCTTAATTTGAATTTGGAATTTTTCAATACACGCGGTGTATGTGCAAATTGTTTGAGGCCCCCTTATATGTATTCAATCTCCAAGAATAAGGTTCACTTTAACCAGAATATTAATATAAGGATCGTCTTTAAATGTCTTAAATCACTTGGAATATTTTTTTGCACCTTTCATCGGTCATTCTCGGTCGTTCTCGTTATGGCGACCACAAAAACGTCGGAACATCCGAAGGCTTCAAAAATTCAGTATTCATCCTGACGGATATATATATATATGATCCACATGTTACGTATTCTTATGTACGTTATACAACGATAAACCCATTACTAGACGTGCCAGGTCGGCTTCAATAATCGAAACATTGGTAATATATCGAAGCTTAAGAATATTTATTCCTCATCATAGTGTAGGATTGCCAATCGCAGAATTGCCAAATCATGGCCACGTCTACATTCTTCTGTCGTCATCATTGTCCGTTCATGAATTGCTTATCCGCTATTAAAATTTTCGTAAAAAATAAGATAGAAGGATGACAGTAGGGCCTCCTATGTTGTTAGTTTCTCAAGCTCTCCTACCTTTACCAACTGGAATGGAGGAACGATCGTAACATAACAAATTGCTAATAAACAATTTTTATGAAATGACAGCACAACTATCAAGAACTATCGATTGAAGACAGCTGAAGCATTTATAGCGAGACGTACCGAAAACCGAAGCAAAAACAAAATACTTTGATTCGTTAGCTTGAGTGATATCCCAAGAGTCACCCTAAAGTAGTATATTCTTCTTAATTCTTCTTCTTCTTCTTAAAAGCAAAAGTTGCCGGACAGTTTTCCCAACGAAATTTCTTCGCATTTTTTAAAAATCGAAAATATTTCCGAAATCAAATGCAACCGCATGCAACGTGTATAAGTTTATGCATAAGCATACGCATCTATTGAAAGCTATAGTGATAGCAATTTGAGGGACTACTACGTTTCCATTACTTCGTGAAAGAATATTGTACGGTGACGGTGAGCAAAAGCGAAACGCATCGCAATTTGGTTGCCTAAGGTGAAAAGCAATTATTTTTGCAAACGAATGTGAATAAAAAACTTTATCGTATTGCTGCCTTCACTTTGGGCATCAAATCAAATTTGAGGATGAGTCTGATGAAAAGCAAACTGCATTTGCAATCCTGCTATACCGAACTGTTTAACTGTGAAATTGATATTTGATGCCTTCATGTCAGCAAACCTGACATATTTCAAAGCTTACCCATTGTGATTGATCCGATATTTCAAGTTCTTCCCAGAAATCTGTAAGAAAAACAAAAAACATAAATGAAAATTGCAAATAGATGCAAAGACAAACGTGTTATATAAATTTCAAGTAAATTATTTTCAAAGCAAGTCTCGTTAAGAGGCTTTGCTCCGCTAGGAAAAATTTAAATCATTTTTAATATTTGATATAAGTTAATAATAATATATATAGTGAAAGGCAAATATTATGTGGCTGGTAGGGTACGATGGCATGGAAATCCCAGCGAAAGTCCATGAGGATAAGAATTAAGGGTAAATAAAAAATGATGCTAGCAAAAGATTGGTTTCATTTTAACATAACGCTGAGTAAGATTCTTTCTTGTCCTTACTTATCGAAAGCTTTAATTTGAATGAATTTTCATGTGTAATATTTTTATCTACCGCACGCTATAGCGCTCTGACAAAACATTAGATATGTATGAGGAAACATGATCATCATGATAGTATTAGGAATTCGGCAATTTATCAAACTAAGTAAGTGAAGTCCTCAAGGGCGACAATCAAAGTCAACCTAATTATCATACCCATTGTTTCTTTTATTTATTTATTTATTTTTCACTGAAAGTTTCCTTGAGATATAAAGTTTTGCTTAGAGCTTCAAATTTGATCGTAGATCTTATGGGAAAGGTTGCTCCCTAAGATGCGCTTTCGTTTTCCATTAAAAATTGTTTAAAAATAATCAGTCATCTCGATAGACGAAAATTCATAAATTCTTCGAATTGATGCAATAATGCATGTACATGCATGCATACAAGCATGAACTTGAAATTATCTTATAACCAGAGTCAATACACATTTGAATTCAATATATTTAACATGCTAGCAACACATTATTAAGGATATGTTATATCCAAGGGATATAAATTATTTTCCCAAGAAAATTCTTCGATCATAGTCTCCCATATTTTCTGCTTGAGAACATTTTTGTTTTTCATTAAATGCGAAAAAAGTAGAGAGAAAATAAAATTTCATTTTTCTATTTTTCGGTAACATTATGAAAAGTATAGAAATCTCACAGAAAATAATATCTTTGTTACGTGAAGATGCATCTTCATAAAATTACTACATTTGGATTTTACAAAAGAATCTCCCTACAATTGGTTACCAAGCCAAAGTACTTCCTTGACTCATAAGTGTCCGTTCACAGATATTCAAAACGAACGAAATGTATCTCTTTATGCCTCATTTTCTGAAAAGTTTTCATCCCAGGTTCAATTTTCCGCCATAGACTATTTGTAAGAATTTCTTGAGCGAAAATTATATCTTCATTTCATCTCCCAATAGGATCAGCTTCCAGGCTTAGGTTCATCTGTTGCAGGGCCTTCCGAAGCTATTTCGCTATTTAAGGCCAATCGTTTTTGAATTTGAAATGTCAAAGTCCACTCTGTAAAGGTACCACACAGTGGTCATGCCGCAAATGAAATGTTCCGTTACATATAAAGGCTAAAAGCAGTTGCTTCATGCATTTTCTTGTCTTGTAATGTAATGAAAAGTATTATTTATGTTTGAAGTATTATATTATTGTTCGCATTATTATATTATTGTAGAACTCCAGGAATGATTGTTGATGATAATGTAGATATAAATCAATACATTTTTATGAAAATTAAAGAAAAATTCTTATGTGGTTTTATTTCTTAATTTTTTTCCCTTTAACTAAAATTGATTTCAGTTTTTTAGTTAAATAAAAATTCATTCATTTAAGAGTTGAATAAAAATGCACTTTTGCACACAACTGCATGGCATACCTTTAGGCTTAATTGTATTATTTGTAAATACATTAGCAAACTTTCCAATATAATGTGCGAGAAAACAAATGGATTGCTTCCTCTTCCAAGCAATTAGTAAATTAGAAAATATTTAAAGTTAAAAAAAAATTTTTTTATTAATTTTTATAATGAATAAATAAATTTGTTTATTGCATTTTCTCGTTATCGACTTTTTCTCTTTTCGTTCCATTTCATCAATCAAATTAATTCGTAATTAAGCGTGATTTTAAATACTAGGAATAATTCAATCTATAAATCTGTGATGCTAATATCTATGCAATTTATTTGTTTACCAAAATATACCGCACAATATACGCACATATACATATATAGATGAAAAAACAAAAGAGACTGCCATCGTAGAGCAAATGATTTATTAATGCTTACTTTTAAAAGAATTTCCCACTTTTCCATACGAAGTGGGAGATAACTGACACAGAGGTAATATATTATTATTATTTTTTTTTTTCGAATTTTCTATAAATAGTAAATAAATAATTTATCCTTACATTTTGCAAATTATCTCCATACTAACCAGACTATATTAACATTTACTTTCGATATATAGCATTCAATAAATATTTACACTTCAAAAATAACATAACCCGTTCAGCCACCTTTACGCCTCAGTCGTGGCGGAAATCGAATTGTCGCAATGTTGTAATGTTTGCATCGTGATAGGCTTAAGGTTAAGATGTACAAGAAATACGTTTACGCTGTAGAAGAAAGCAAAGCATGAATCTTTCACAAATGAAATTTGTGAACATTGTCTTCCAAAGGATTGCCGTAATATTGTGTGTTTTCTTTAGGTTTATGTCTTTGAGAAATCTATGTACTTTCTTCAGTCTCTGAAGTCTGTGCACGTTGCAAACGTATTGACGACCCTTCGGTGATGGGTATAAAGTACTTCTTCTATCGATACTGTTTTTGACTTAAAGTTTAGGCAACAATTCGACAAATTGAAAATTTTCGAGTTTTTCAAATGTTATCTCACAGATAATGTTTTTCCTAGAACAGATCGGTAAAATTGTACGAAAATCGCTCTCTATGTTGAACACATCAATTATGAACATAAAAATTGATGAATAGTTGAATAGAGCCACAAGAGAGCAAACGAAATGCCTAGACAGATGGACAGATTAGCGAAGTGACAGAAGTGGAACAGAAGTGTACAGATTAAACGAACAAAACAATACATTGACAAACTGATGGTCAAACAAACAGTGCTCACGTCTTTCTTTTTTCATGTTAGCCACTAATTCACTTAATAGAGTTTCAAGCATTTATTATCCATAATGGAGGAAAAATGTTGTTATACTTCTACATATCGATTGTGACGGTTGGAAAATGAAAAATAAACTTCGAAACGTCTTTTTTCTCACAATTTCTAGTCTTAACTTCCTACTACGTCTTAGTTACCCATTACGTTCTTTTATCAACGACTTACGGCGAGCATAGTAATGGTCATGTTATGGTTTGGGCATGCATTGGAGCCAATGGGACCGGCAAGTTGATGGTTGTGGATGGCATTCTAAGGTTATTTAAGGATATACATGCAAAAATTTGAAAGAAAGTGGGGACAAACTTGGCATTTTGGAAACATTCAAATTCTGTCAAGATAACGACCTCAAGCGTAAGCCCCGCCTAATTCAAGAGCGGCTCTTACAAAGCTGTCCCAAAGTGCTTCAGCCCTTTTCCCCAATCACCAGGCATGAATCACATCAAAAATATGTGTGCGAAGACACTCAATCTCTTCCGTCCAAGATCTGAAAAGTAGATTACAAGAAGAATGGCGTAAGGTCCCTGTTTACTATACAAGAACTTAAGCCAAAAGGAAACCCCACGCAATATTAATTTTTAACAATATGCTGTTTTTTGCTTCGTATACTTCGTGATATGAAAAAAACCCAATATTAATGGCGGTATGTTTTCTGAGTGGTTGAAGTTATTTAATTTTCTCGTCTATTGGAATAATGTTTTGTTTGTTTGTTTTTTTTTTTTTTTGTTTTAATATGTATTCCCTAGCAGTCCAAGATAATGCATTAAATGTTTATGTTTGGACAAGGGACTAGGCTCAACAAGCGCTTATACTTTGTCAAGCGAAAAAACTCTATATTAACGAGATCCACGGTAAGCATTATCGGCAAAAATGAAAATAGTAGACCTAGTGCCCAAGGTTGGGTTGTCTTGGGTTTTTGCTCTGGCGGGCATACCTAAATTTATGATACGATAACAAGCTTATAAGAGAATTAATTATTGATTCAATTAAAATTTTATAAACGAGACCTTCTGCTCATACGCTGCAATAAAACTATTTAGTCAATGGCATGTAGAGGCAGAATTTTAACCCACACATTAATAGGGAACACAATATCTGAATAATTGGCGAAGAAAAGCGAACTATTCCACAAGTTTCTCCCCGCTTCATGTTTCTAAAAGGTTTAAAACATTTTCTGCACAAAACTCGATATATTCTCTTAGTATTTTTCTAATATTACTGTTGGTGTTTGTTCCTTGTAGTTGTTCTTGATAGTCATAAACTTTGCAATAAAACCTATTTCACTGTCCGTGAAGTTTTGGGGAAAAAAAAAAATTTCTTTTTAAAGTTAAAACACAACAATTTTCATGGGCAACCTTAGCGAAGAAGAAAAATTTTTCCTATCTTTTAACATCAGCCTTTTTTTTTTTTTTTTTCTTTTTTAAACAGCAAATGGAAAACTTATTTCCTTACATCTAATAGTGAAAACAAAGTAAAACAAAAAAAAAAAAAAAAAAATCGATATGCGTTGCGACGCACCTTGGTGTTAGTTCAACATCGTGACCCTTTTCAACATTGATCTCTGCAACTTCATCGAGTGTATATCGACTTAATCGGTTTGAATAAATCTAAGTTTGAGTAGATAGGTCTTAATAGGTATGGAAAGTTGGTTCGGCGGGTGCAGGTGAAAAGACAAGTGAACAGGAGAACAGATCCGCAAGTGGATAAATAAAGAAGACAAGGGATAGTCCTGCAGTGGCATCGGCGCTCGATTGGGAAAATAAACAAGGTAGGCGAATAAGCGAAGGGATGGGCTTAAGGACACACGAGGAAACGTTCGACCGAATGTATTAGGTAGTCAAGCAGGAAGCTAGCTAGTATGCAAATGAATAGATAAAGGGGCGATGGAATATGCAGGCGGCGTATGGGCAAAGATGTACGAACAAGCTTGCGGTCGGATGGACGGGGGGCTCTAGCCAATCGAGAAGCTCTCAAGTGCGATGGCTAAGCAAAAGAGGAAAATGAACGGACAGATAGGTGCACCGGGACGCATGAGGACAGAAAGATGAACACGATGACATGATGACATGACACCGGACAGAAGCACCAATAGAAAGACTGATAGATGGCCGGACAATCTAACACATGGATCGAGGCAGAAAGCTGAAAATAGGCCAAAAGCAGACCAGCAATTAAACTAGCGAATGCCATTCATAAAGAATATCACACACATCAACCTAATTATTTAAAATTTATAGCGCGATATTTTTTCTCGCTTGTTACAAACGGAACGAGAAAGTCGCGTTCAGCCGCGAGTAGCGTATGTATAAAATTAATAACATTTTCGAGAGGCATTTAACAACATGTAAATGATGAATAAATTGAACAAAGGGATTGCTTGTAACGTTTGCATGGGCTTTATGTGTATTTTAATGGCATAGCGAAAAGTTCGACGTTCTCGAATAAAACTATAATAACATCACTTAGTTTATTTTAATTAGATAGCAAAACTACCCGTTTACTTGCGTATGAGGGCCTATATATATATATAAAAAATCGTATGAGTTGGTTATAATTAAAGGGAGGTAAACATACAAATATCGTTAATGAAAAAGTTGCGGGCAAAGTTAGTAAGAGCAAGCGAACAAATTACTGAACTATTCGTTCAGGTGAAATTGAAAATTAATCCGAAAGTTTTTCATAGAATTTCAACGAAACTCTATGTGTCTATAGAAAGCAACACATCACTACAACTCTGGCAACATTAGAAAATTTCGGCCCTTGTCTCGATACGCTGTAATAGCAGCTATGAGAGATTCTTATTTTTAGATATTTCGTAAATATTTCTTCGTGCTTTCTCTCTAGAGTAAGTAGTTAGGTGAATAATGCAAACAACAAAATCCTGAAAACGAACTTTTCTCAAATTTATTTTGTGTGTGTGTAACGAAGTCATGTGTAATAATATTAGCAGCATAAGCAAGAAAGAAGCAAAAATGGGACGAGCCACGAGCTTACATGGCCACCTTAAGCATATGAACAGTAAGTTAAACGTTTAGATTGGCCTTCATTTCGCTCGCCTTGATAAAAAAAAAAAAAGATTAAGATTCCAATGGTATTAAAAAGCATTCGTACATTCTCGTACAATTAAATATATTTGCGTGAAACATATAAAATTCAGTTTAAAGATGAAATTTTGATAAAAAATTTATTTTCAAATAAAACTTTTTTCACAAATTTATCCTCGCACGGAATACAATCACTTCGGTCAATACCCTATTCCCGTGGATAAGACAAAGCATGGAACTATCCCGTTACACTGCTGTCATCTCGTAATGCTTCGACTGTTCACTGATTCGCTATTGGAGTCTAGTCCAGTGTGGGGAAGAGAATACTTGCAAGTTTTGTATAATATTTGAGACTGGACGAGAATTAGAAATCGCAACATCGAACTTCCACGCCTTAATTAGGCTTTTTTTTTTGGACCCCAAAGTGAAAATAGCCAAATAGGCATTGAGAAGAACAATAATGAGAAATTAAGAGTTAATGACCCGAGTCGAGATTTTAAACGATTAATAGCGCGCATGGTGAACGGCATTAGCTTAAAGGTAACTTAAAGAATCCGCTTTTCTCGTTCGAACGTTCGAACAAAGTTCGCTTGTCTATTGGGAAAATAAATGAATTTTTGAGACCACAAAAATGCCATAGACACGAATAAATTTGTTTTGACGTTTCAGCTAATAATTCTTCTCTTCTTCTTTCTATACTTTTATATTAAATATCTTTTCGAAATATTCGAAATACACTACAAATGCTGTCGATATGAAAATGTTGTAAAACGTTTGATTTCCCAACAAGTTGAATAACATTCGTTAGGTTTAAGATTGCGTTTGTATAGCACACAATTTACGATTCCAAGCCGATTAAAGGGAAATCTTCCATTTAACTAATGCGCTTAGAGCCATTCGCAGTGTCGGCATTCTCCATATTTGTGGATTCGAATTAGATGAGCATTATAATGAATTCGCTTCGTTGTAAATCAAGTGTTCTGGCTTGTTTTGGTCATAACGGTTTTTGTGTTTTTTTTTTGTTTTGTTTTTGTTTTTCCTTTCTTTCGATTTCGAAATAATTAGTGCATCAGGAAAGTTGCAAATTTGCTAAAATGGTAATTAATGCGAACGGCACACTTGTCGCGCCATCGCATTTCTATTTAATTAATTGCTCTATTCTCTCTTTAGCAGTCGCAGCGAAATGTCAAAATGGTTGATGACCCAACCAACAGCGTACATTACTACGTAATTATTTTCAAAGCTAAAATATTTATTAAATCATTGTTTCGCATAATCTATGATTTACGTTTGCCCTAAAGGACAAACTTTTCATGTATAAAAACAAGATACAAGAAAAAAAAAAAAAAACCCAACTGATAATGCAGCCATTATGATAAGTTGGATAAGGTGAACTAAGACAAAAGCGTACTTTCTAAGTATCGGAATCATTTGTTAGATTTCAGGCTGTTTTGTTATCAACACGAAGTGAATGAGAGCGAACACAAAAGCAAATCCTTTTTAACTTGAACTAAATCTGAAGAGCACACTATCTCAGGCACATATATTATATATATATAAAAATGCAAAAGTTTATGGTCAGGAAGTTAACGCAGACAATGACTTTCACAAATACTTGTACTCGATGCTAAAACAATCTATTGACTTTTTTTTTGTACGCTATTGCGCTTATTCTACAGAATATGTTAAGTTTGTGCGGATGTATGTAATATCGGGAAGGATTTAATATGCATACAGCTTTTATTGCGCAAATCAGAATCAGATTCAGAATCGTTTCCATCGATTTAAACTTGTCTGTCTATCTATCTGTCTACTCATCTATTTGTTTTTCTCTCTTCTCTCTGACATCTGGTCTGCAGATCACAAATTTTTAAGATTTGTTGCCGCCTCATTTAAATAGCACCATTTTTTCGACCACTCCCCATGCGAGGTCTTGAATTTGAAAAGTCATTATATGGAAATAAAGTTGAAATTTTCAAAATTCTTCAATAAAAAAAGTATTTCAACATTTTCAATTGATATGAAAAATTTGGATAAGTCGGGGGACGGGTAAGTTTTTTAAACCGCTCCCTCCGAAATCTGAGCCTTCCTTCCTCTAGCAAACATATTTAATTTCAATTTATTTCGTAGACAACGTTGGCTCATAATGAGAAACTAAAGCAAAAATTAATCTCACCCAATTTCGATTTTCTGGGGCCCCATTTTTTGTATCCCACTCAATAGAAGAAGGGTTGCCATGTGCATGTGCAATTTTTTCTACGAACATTTTACGAACAATAAGAACTTTACGACCAAAATAGGTGAAGAATAATAAAATCTTTAAAAAGCAAATTTCATTTTCTAAGTTTGGACTACGTTTTGTAAGTCCTCCAAAATAAGGATTAATATGAAAAGCATGTCTTTATAGAATAAAAACAAAATCTAACTTTTACTGCACTGTTGCGAAAATCAATGAATAATAGTTTTGGGCGAAGTTGTATAGGGTATTGGGTATGGCCAGCTTTGGCCGACAATAATGCTTACACTTTTTCTTTATCTATTGGGAATTTTTTTTTTTTCTGGTTTCCTCGTTTCCTTACGATGAAGGGATGGGCATAGAGGGCTAAAGTTGATCCGGAATAATCATAGGATAAATGCTCATATGCTCAACTTATACAACTAGTACAACTTTATGCCTTCTAAGCGAGTGTAAATATGTACATATATATGACCTTGAAAGAGTAATTAAATTTCACTTAACTAATAATAATAAGGGAAGCTTTTAATACAATAAAAACTCTTTTTATCCCTTATGAATATAATAAACGTTTTTAGTCAAATAATTACAATGGCATGCTTAAAATAATTAAATTGAAGTCGTTTAAGCATCGTTGCGTTTCAAAAAGATATCTAAACTTTTTGAAGTAAAATTTCAAGCAACGAAAGTAAGACAGTAAGTGTTTTCGCGCTTCAAAGAATTCAAGTGCGAAGATTATATAATGACAGAAAGTGAGCAGAAAGGAGCAGAAAATGAAACTTTGTTTCACAAACAACTTAATCTAAATTCGAAATTTAATGCGCAATAATCGCCAAAAAATTTATCAACATTTTGTTTGCCCGTTTGGCGATTGCGATCAGCATAAAAAAAACCAACTATGAACTACAGATACAGAAAATGTATTTTGAAGAGATATTAGGTAGGTTAGCAAGCGCGAAAACATTGTTTTTTTTTTTTTTTTTTGGTTTATTAATAACAACAAAGTTTTATGCAGGCATGGGAAGCAAACAAGGTCTGCTACTTATTCTTTAGTTGGACATAGGAGGTTTAAATCGGAGGCAATCTGGATTGAATCTTAAAATATGAAAAAATCATTTCGCTATCTTCGATTCGCAATATCAGGGCTTCTGTTAACAATTTTGAAATTCATATTTGCACTTGAATTTGGAAAAGAAAGAAAAAGAAGAAAGAAAAAGGTAAACAGTCATAGGACTGTTTAAGGTGACCTATGAGTATGTACATATAAAGCAGTTGATCCTATTTCCTCCGAATAATTAACGTAAACAATCGAACAGACAGCTGGGTAGACATAACAACAGCTACAGCGGTTGTTGTAATTAAACTTTCATCGCACAAACGTAAAAGTGTAGCAATGTTTAAAAATACTTTCATAGTCATTGAGTATGGAAAAAATTTATATAAACGTAACACGTAACTCTCATGCTAACGATGAATATATAAAACATATTAAATTTAAAATAAAATTGATTCCATATAAGCTACTTTTATGCACATACGCACATACGCACAAAGCCTGCCTATTACGCAAGCAATAATGAATGACCACAATTGATATATAAAAACCTACACAACCGAGCGAAACATGTTCCTGTAAATTTCAGATAATATGCGAAGGAAACTAATGAAATGGCAATGACTTCAACACCACACTATTTGATTGTTTGAACTGACACTTGTGCTATGCATGAAATCATTTTACATAACAACCATATATATATATATATCTGCGTGTGTACATCATGTCAATATTGACATTTCGACTATGTTTTTGTGATCTGTAAACGTGCGTATCGTACGCAGTTATACGATTCTTTTGTGATGGCGCAAAAAACGACAAAACAAAAAAAAAAAAGACAATGAAAAAAAAAGTAAAAGTACGTGCCTTCTCACATTGACACAATATTTGAGGAGCACTTCTGCTCGAGATCTATACAACTGGTGTGTAAACATTTCGCATTTCTACACATGACATTTAACTGACATCCCCTTAATTATGTTACAAAAAATTTTTTTTTGATGATACGTCTACGTAGACTTGAATGCATTTAGAAAAACAAAATCTTACATAATGTCTTTTTAAGCGTTTAAAACTATCAAAAAAAAAAAAAAAAAAAAAAAAAAAAAAAAAAAAAAAAAAAAAGATTTATAGAATAAATTTCTTTACGCACATGTGATCCCTGGATAAACGCTTATAAATGCTATATGCACTTCAATTTAAAACATTTCTGTTTTCTGCTCATCTGATGAAAGAGGAGCATTTTCGAATTAAAGGATTAGTTCTTGAATTTGCTGTTAAGTGCTCTCTTCACGTACAGGATATATTCCAAACAAGTAACGACAGAAATTTTTATACATATATATAAAATATAAAACATCATTAAACAAATACGTTCTGTGCTCTTGATGGCTTTTCCCATTTTCTACAATACGTTTACAGATATGCGAGGAAAAATTATCAATATTGCGTTAACCTGCTCGGAGTGAATTGCTATTCTTCGATTGTACATATTTTCTTTGCGAGATAACACATCGATTAACTTTTTCCTGGCGTTAGCTATGTACTGCAGTGTTTTGAAGCTTTAGATGTACGTCCTCCACATCGATATTGAAATTGCAAAGTCATTGCGATACACGTTTTTAAATAAACAACAAAAAAAGACTTGCCTTCGTCTTGTGACGAGTCTTGATTACCCTTCTTACTTAAAGATCGCATAGCTTTCCGCTTAATTGTCAACTTCCCGTCCGTCTTTCTCCCTCTCTCTTTTTCTATAACTAGATTAGTTTAGACCTGTTATATATGCCACTAGTATGTATTATATGTAATCTTGCTCCACGCCTATCTTATATGTGATGTACAATGTAAAAGAGAAAGGCTTTCAATTTTTCACAGTTCCAAAGAAGAATTAAGATTAATTTCTATTTAATAGATTACAGTAAGAACGTATTTTTGCTAATTCAAAACTTTCCAAGTATTCATAGAGTTTCGTATAATTTCTATCTCTTATGATATACCATATCAATGTCGTCATTCAATCTTCAATTATTCTTAGATCAATTTGTGAAGATTACAATTTAGTTTCGTTTTTTTTTTTTTCAGCGGTTGTCCCCTATTCAGAGTACACTTTGATGGCCAGAAACAACTGGGGAAAGAGAAAAAGATAGGCCGTCGATGGTGGTTGTCGTAGCCTAATGTGTTTATATCCGATCGGCCAGTGTTATGCCTTTACCAACTGGGCGCTCACTACAGCTACGATGGATGTAAGCTTTAACGCACTCGAGATCTGAATCCGCGAACACTGACTTGCTAGTCGCGATTCTTATCTCTTCGGATTTTATTTCCGATTTTGTTGCCTATTTGAAGCCTCTTTTTTTACGATAAAAGAAAGCAGTGCCTTTTGCGTTTCTCGGGATATTATAAATGGAAAAATTCTGGTAGTAGCCACGACTAGTTCTCTATATTTTAACACTTACAAGCAGGCAGCATATGAAAATATTTCCCTCAATATTTATTCTTCTTGATATTAAATATTAATAAAAAATTAATTACTAGAATTTTTGAGTAAACGCCCTAAAGCATATATTGTAATAAATCTCATTTTCTTTTCTTTTCTATTTCAATTTTAATGCCGTAAGAATGCAAAGAAACAATCAAATTAAGTAAATCTAAGAGAATGTCCCAGCTATTCATTCTATTTATGTTATGTTAGTGTTAGTGAAGTAAAACATCAAGTTTAGGATAATTGCGTGTTTCGTTTATAATATAAATACATAAAAGTTCTCTACGTGATATAACTCGAAATCATTTCGTAATCGATTGATATTATATATAAATACACCAACACACACACATACACAAGTTTTTATTATTCTCTTTATTATAGATAGAAATATACGGCAAGCCGTTGATTATTACAAATATTTTTCAAATATTAATCAATCAATCAATGCGTGGAAGTTCACGCCCAATTTAGGTAAAATTAAACGAAAAAAATATTTGTTTGCAAATCAGGCGGCACCCCACCACAACGGAACTTTAGAGATCCCATAAAGTTGATATATTTTTGACCAACATCCGAACGGATTTATGAGATATGGATCAATGACTTCCAATTTACTGGAACTCATTGCGTTAATTAATCAAGCTTTCAACGATCGGAAACAAACGGATATAAAATATAGACCGATTTCACTAAAGCTTTTGATAAAGTCATCCACTATATATATATACTTCTAAATAAATTCAAGGACATTGGCTTGAAAAATGGCTTCGTACAATGGGTACCATCTTAACTAACCCAACGGAGTCAACAAGTTTCGTTTAATAATGCAGGCTGAAAAGAAAGTAATAGTGCAAGATAGTCATCTCGGTCTTGTTTGTTGTTAAATGCTTTCCCAAAAGTCATAAAGCACTCTCGGGTTTTAATATACGCTGATGATATTGAATTTATCTACAGAACAAGTGATAGTCAAGCCCAAGTCTATCGTCAGGAGGTGCTCGACAATTTTTACAAAAGGGTCTTTAGTAATTCAATGTCCCCAAAATGTCCTTGACTACGCAAGTGACTATTACCGTTAATAAGGCAAAAAGCATATTGCGTCTTATCAAACGCTGGACCAAAGAGTTTCGCGATTCTTACACACATCGCTAGTGAGACTTATTCTGGAATATTGCTCGACTATCTGGGATCCATAATACAATCATAACACGTCATAAACAGGTTAAGGGCGCAAGAAAATAATCTCTACTTGCTTACGCTTGCTGTGTATGCCCTAGAATCTTAACATCCGCCTTCCATCATATACGAGTGGTGTAGTGCTTGTTAAGTTTCCCATTTTTGAAAGCAGACGGCTGTCCGTGTTGATAAGCTTCTGAATGCTCCACAACGAGTGTTTAAGCATTTTCGAATACTTAACAGAAGTTAGCACGCAACAAACTACGATAACAACGACCATAACCGAAGATATAATTAGAACTATAACTTGATCGACTTTGGCGCAAGTGCTTCTACCATAAACTCGAAGATTATTAAAGACATGAACACTCCATAACGAAAGGGCTTATTCGTCCTGGTTTGATGGTCAGCTCAACTGTAATGTTTGTTTTATGTTGAAAGTGTTTCAAGTGTTTCAGTATATTTACAGTCAAATTTATGATATCTGTTGTGTTTGACGGTATGATACTTACACTGGTTGAAATGTACTTTGTAACTAATGAATATGTATACATATATATATATATTATTAAGTTGTATATATATATATATATGTATATATATATATAATTGATAAATTTGAATTCATTATTTTCGCAGCACTTTTAATGTATAGAGTGTTGTGAAAAGAAAAAAAAAAAAAGAAAAAGGACACAAATGTTTATGTTCCTGCCAAAGAAATACTTTTGTTATATTTATGTAATAGACTTTTATTTTTATGTTGTATTTTTCATTTTAATTCAATTGTTATTTTTATGTTTTCCGCAATTCAACTCTTATTTTTATGTTTTATTATGTGTTTTAACTTTTTTTTCTTTTTTTATATTCACTCAACGATAGCAAAAAAACAAAAAAAAAAAAGGTTTTATGGTTACTTGCGATTTACATGGTTTTCCATGCGAAAATTTTCATTTCGATTTACAGTTTTATAACCAATCTGTATTTGTCGGGCCAAAGGATGCAGGGGGATGGTTAAGGAAATTTTGCATTTATAACTTAAAAGCGTAATTAGCTCTGGTTGGCGAAGTAACACTTATTTCATTACCCCGTGTAATATATTCAAAGCGTTGGATGGCCTTTAAAGTATGCATTCATTGGCGAGATATCAAGAATTGGGAATGGATGTATGTGTGTAAAACTGCAACATTTGGTAAGGAACTCAACGATTAAAATCTGCTTTTGCTAACTATATAATCGATGAAAGATGTTTACTAAAGTTTCGACTAAATTCTCTGCACTGCTCTTCTTCTGCCGCAGGTCCTCAAGTTCGCGAGTATAGCCTTGAAATAAAAGATTTGCATTACTACCCTCAGACTGTAGTATGTAACGTACGCTCGATTCGTTCGTTTACAAACACGCGATGCGATTTCGAGAGCAACGCTGGTTGTGTAATTTATGTATAAATGTGTATTGCATTTTCTAACCTAGAAACCTGAATCTCAAAATGTTAATGCAATTCACAATAAGTTGTATGATTAACTTTAATAAAATAGTATTCAGTTTACATTATCCGACATATCGATGAAGCCATCGTTATCAATTAACTCAGAGACCCTTAAATGCTATATATATATATATATACAGTATACAGTAGTAGTGCTTGCAATAAATAATACCTTAAAGTAGGCCAATAAAGTGAATTAAGCACAAACATTCAAACTAAATTAATATAACTTGAATGATGATTTCATCACCACATAACGCTAATACTTGATAATACTCTTATACAAGATTATAATCAATTGTTCTCTGTATCCATAGCTGCTCTAGTTGGGGCATCTCTCTCACATGTTCTCTAGAAATGTATTTTTTTCTTCTTTACATTGAAATAATGACACGTTGCGTCGGAGGGAATGAATAAGTGAATGTTATTATGTTATGACATTTTTCATTCTGTCAATAAATCCGCGATTAATCCATAATGAACAGTCGTAAATATTATAGTTAATGCTATTGTTTAACTGTATCCTTCGATCCCCTATTGCCTCCATATCATTATTAATGCAAGCGTCAGCATATGTGGTTTAAACTAAAGAGTAATGAAAAAATCATATTTACTTTAGGGTGAAAATTACTCTCTTTTCAAGTTTTATTAATTTAATTACAAACTTTAATTAATCCTTAACTTTTTGACTTTTGAAAGTTTTACTGTCGATAATGTCCAATCAATGAAACGATATTCTAATGATGATTACATTGGCGATAATAATAATAGTAATATGTGTGGAAGAGAATGGGCGACTGACTTTCCAACATATTGAGATAATAGAAACTAACTTTACAAAGGTAGGACCGAAGTGACTGGAATTCTATCATCAATTCGGTCTCCAGCCGTTTCGTTTAACCCGTTGACATAAGTGAGATGTATAGACTACAGCAGTCCTATATCCTTAATATTATAAATAAAACAAAAACAAAAAAGAGAAGAGAAGAGAAGAGGAGTGTTTTTGGAAGCACTCACTGATTTTAAAATCAGCATCAATGCGCTAAGCGGTCGGCAGCGCAGTTGATCATCCCTTTGTTGCTGAATGAAGCAATCATTTCATTTAAGGCAATAAGATTTTGTGTACAGATTTTCCGTCTTATCATTATAGCTCCGAAGTACATGTTTGTGTCTCTTTACAAAATTTGCTTATTCTGCAATAAATTATGAACAACATACTTACATATCGCATTAGTGCATACGGCTGAAATGTGATCCATTGTTGGGCGAGAGTTGATGGCATTTATTGCATTGCACGCATTACTCTGCAATATTTTCGTGGCTAGCATCGAAGTGGGTAGCCTTTGAATATGTATAAGCACATTACTGTGCACAGTTGTACAGTTCTATTGTAATTTGAAAAACATGGAAGGACTACACTACAGTTAGGACACTATAGCCTTTCCGCTGTGACTGTATTTTGTAATAAGAAAGACTTTGATTTCAGCATAAATGAAATTTTCAAATTTCTCTTAATCTTCTATTATAGTTTTTCAATAATCAAAGTAGCTATAGCTAGCTGGCTTTCCAATCAAAATTCTGAGAAAAATTAAAACAATAGTTTGTTAACCAGGCTTAAGGGCCTAAATTCAAACACCAAATAAATATAACACGATTTGTGCAAACAATTTGAAAAACCTAAAGGATTTTAAGGAGCAACCCTTATATTGATTCAGTTCATCTTCATTAAAGTGCAATCATATACAATGAAAACTTTAATGCCTTCAGGGTTATGTGGTATAAGTAAAAGCCCAAATTAAAAATCCACATACGCCACAAGTCGTCCACAAGTCCTATATGGCTTTCGTAAATATTTATAGAAAACTTTATGGTTTTCTCGACTCTTATCATATTTTAGATTAAAATCGCACGCACTTTCCTATCTCTTTAGCTGTCCACCGGCTCTTCTGTCGTTTCTTGAAAGTCACAAAGTCGTAAATGTTAAACAAACAAACAATGTGAACATTGATTAAAAATGAATGTTAAATAAATTTATCATTGTCACGCTCTCCAAATGCGAAGAATGCAAAATTTATGCATTTTTCATTAACGTGAGATTCTTACCCTTAATAGGCACAACCGGCTTCGAAAAATTCACGCCAAATAATCGAAACCCTGAACATGGATTTCCTCAATAAATTCAAACCTCATAGTTGATAATGAACATTACTCATCATTTTCGAATGTATAACCCTGACTAACCAACCAATCAATAGTCGACAAGCACGATTCAACCAATAATGTTAGTAGAATGCATTTGGGAAGTAAACATACGTACGAAAAATCGTCAAAGATAACTCGAATTACAATGCAAATCAATTTCAATAAATTTCTGTATGTATTGTGAGGACGCAAAGTCGTCCCTCGTTTTGGGCTCACGGATTCTCCGTCTCTGGAGAGGAGAAGGAAGTGCTAGTTAAGGTAGAAAAGGAAATAAGATAACTTAAGAAGAGATTAAGGTAGAATAGGAATAGAACATAGGAATAGATTAAGGTAGAATAGGAATAGAATAGGGATAGTTTAAGTATAGGGTAAGAATAGGATAGAGAAAGTTAGTTTTAAGTCAGTCGAAGTTAGGCTTTCGAGTCAGTCAGTCGAAGTTAGGCTTTCGAGCCAGTCAGTCGAGGTTAGGCTCTCGCGCAAGTCAGTCGAAGTTAGGCTTTCGAGCTAGTCAGTCGAGGTTAAGCTCTCGAGAAAGTCAGTCGAAGTTAGGCTTTCGAGACAGTCAGTCGAGGTTTGGCTCTCGAGCAAGTCAGTCGAAGTTAGACTCTCGAGCAAGTCAGTCGAAGCTAGGCTTTCGAGACAGTCAGTCGAAGTTAGGCTTTCGAGACAGTCAGTCGAAGTTAGGCTTTCGAGCCAGTCAGTCGAGGTTAAGCTCTCGAGCAAGTCAGTCGAAGTTAGGCTTTCGAGACAGTCAGTCGAGGTTAGGCTCTCGAGACAGTCAGTCGAGGTTAGGCTCTCGGGACAGTCAGTCGAAGTTAGGCTTTCGAGACAGTCAGTCGAGGTTAGGCTCTCGAGCAAGTCAGTCGAAGTTAGGCTTTTGAGACAGTCAGTCGAGGTTAGGCTCTCGAGCAAGTCAGTCGA
>KK502564.1:374694-432767 GCA_000688735.1 Glossina austeni
GAGCAAGTCAGTCGAAGTTAGGCTTTCGAGACAGTCAGTCGAAGTTGGGTTTTCGAGCCAGTCAGTCGAGGTTAAGCTCTCGAGCAAGTCAGTCGAAGTTAGGCTTTCGAGACAGTCAGTCGAGGTTAGGCTCTCGAGACAGTCAGTCGAGGTTAGGCTCTCGGGACAGTCAGTCGAAGTTAGGCTTTCGAGACAGTCAGTCGAGGTTAGGCTCTCGAGCAAGTCAGTCGAAGTTAGGCTTTTGAGACAGTCAGTCGAGGTTAGGCTCTCGAGCAAGTCAATCGAGGTTAGGCTCTCGAGCAAGTCAGTCGAAGTTAGGCTTTCGAGCCAGTCAGTCGAGGTTAGACTCTCGAGCAAGTCAGTCGAAGTTAGACTCTCGAGCAAGTCAGTCGAAGTTAAGCTTTCGAGACAGTCAGTCGAAGTTAGGCTCTCGAGCCAGTCAGTCGAAGTTAGGCTTTCGAGCCAGTTAGTCGAGGTTAGGCTCTCGAGCAAGTCAGTCGAAGTTAGGCTCTCGAGCAAGTCAGTCGAAGTTAGGCTTTCGAGACAGTCAGTCGTAGTTAGGCTCTCGAGCCAGGCAGTGGAGTCAGTTCGTGAGCATCGGAGAATGAATATCGCGACTAAATAAAAGTAATTGCGAGGAAGTGAATTTTAAAGGTGCGAGAATAGAATTTATAAACTCTGATGAAATTTGCTTAATGTACTCAATTAATAAAAGAAGGATCAAATCACTGCGAATATAAATTTTCTTGTGTTTTTCCTTCCCTGGGCCGCTGAGCTGCCCCAGCCAAAGGAAAGGGACGAAACGTCTTCACAGTACATATATAAAATAAAATGCTTTATGTTTGTTAATATGGAATAGTTTCTTACTTAACATTCTCAAATCATTTTGCTGCATACTTCCGACGATTCTTTTTCTTTTCATCGTAAGATGGGTATAGTGTTAGCAACGTTTTTACCTCTGCATGGAAAACTTATTAGTTTTGTAAATAGGTAAGCATTTGACAGGAGGAACTTGGAATTATAGCAATTGTCAGGTCATTATACATACATACAACAACAACAACAACAACAACAACAAGAACAACAACAACAACAACAACAAGAACAACAACAACAACAACAAGAACAACAACAAGAACAACAACAACAACAACAACAACAACAACAACAACAACAACAACAACAACAACGACAACAACAACAACAACAACAACAACTTACAATATAGTAGAATAAAGATTCTAACCTCAATTAGTACGTATTTTGTCAGTTGTTTTTTAGCAGTCAAAAGTAAGCCTTACTGATTCCGCATAAACGTACTTATATAAGACTCTTAAACGATGCGCTATTGTAAGATTAAAGATTTAAAATGTCCATCAAACCGTCCGTTGATGTTGTGTTTCCAGAACCACAAAAATTACGTTATAAAACAGAAAGTTGCGGTTAGATTTTTAGTTGGTTTCCATGAGAAACCTGAAATGCCAATCACAGAGTAGTAACGAAACAAAAGAGGAAAAAAAATGGTTTGAAAAAAAAAATAAAGTAAATAAATTTAAAACATCTTTCATCAAAAATTTACAAACTATAGCAGAAATTAATGTAAAACTCTGAAGTTAAATAAAAAAGTTTTGTAAGAAAATAAAGCGCACAAGCTGTCCAATAACAACGCGTTTTTGTGATGTTTATCCACAATATGTACTTAAAGTCGTGCGGCTTTTAGGCTACCAGCTTTTTCCCTTTTATAAATAAATCAGAAAAATATTTTATTACTTTTACATTTTTACATATTTGTTGCTTTGATTGTGTAGGCAACCAACCAAGCAATCAACCATCAAAGCAAATCTCGTGACATTTATTTCCATAGATATAATGTAATGTATATATATATATATATAAATATAAATACATAGATATCCTCGTATGATTTTATCCCGTATATAAATCCTGAAACTGGTTAGACTACATTACGATTATGTTCATCACCATCATCATGATCATCATCATCATTAAAAGAGTTTGTTTTCCAAAAGCTCGCAATCTCCTTGAAATTAAAGCGTACACAGCTTACAATTGCTTATGTAATGCCGAGAAGAGAATTCTTACTGAAAAGTTTTTATCATTTCGTAAAAAAAAAAAAGAAGAAGAAGAAGAAGAAGAAGAAGAGAATAACGAAATTTTAAGACTCATTTGAAGTTTGAAGAGAATGGTTTAATTTACCATTTAAAGTACAATACTTAGGAAACGCATTAAGGCAACAACCACTCATATGTTATGCTTAAAATTTTAACAGATATGTCGTTCATATTAATGTTGTCAGTGGCTTTGTTGTTGTAAATTTGTAAAATAAATTTTAAGAAGATTTTATCTATGCACTTTTAATACCCGCTCATGGATACGAAGTATGCATACGAAGTATCATTTTGTGTGCAGTGCAATAAAAACTTTATTTTTCTTAAGCTCTTATGCATTTTCTCTTATTATCTCTGGTAACTAACTGATTTTTAAAGGTCAGATGAAAAATAAGAACATCGATACGTTTTGCTTTAAATACATTCCGAACATACATTCATTCCAAACATACTTTTCCTACTGAAACGAGGTATACGAGGTGTGTCCGAACAAAGGGGTGACTTTTCAAATGGACTCGTGAGCTATGTACACTCCATTTGCGATCTCTTTGCGTTGATACACATTTCCCCATACGGACATATGTTGACATTATCGGCTATTTTGCATTTTTGGTTTTCTGCTTGACATACAATAAATAAGTTGACGTTTTTTGGTGTGCTTTGCTATCGAAAAGAATAAATCAAGGAATCTGTAGTAAACTTTAAGTGCTTCAACCCATTCAAAATGTTGACTATGGCATTTGGCGAGTCCCGTTGGAGCAAAAAAAGAAAAAAAAATATTTTTATAAACGGCACAAGCTCTTCACAGGAGCTCGAGAAAATGCGCGCCGGATGAAAGCCTTGAAGCTCTGAAGAAAATAGGCGAAGTTTGATCTGAAATTGCTAAGCTTTGGTTTTGCTTATTCCGTAAATTTTTCGGCGAAAAACAACACCGTAATCATGCCTCAGTCATCATATTCACCGAAAATTAAGAATTAATAAAAACTTTTTTATATTCAAGTAAGAAAAGTACTCTTGAAAAAGTGTTAATCGCTTTTAGCAAAACGGTTTCCTACTTCCCGTTAATTGTTAGTTAAAGGATTTATATAAATGGATTGAAAACATAAAAGATAAATGATCTATATATATATATGTGTCATTTTATCTTATTAGCATGTAATAGTTGATCGGAATCAGATTTAATACATAAATTTATCTCGCACATAAATGTCAACTTCTCTCAGTTGACGAGCGATATTTCAGTCCTTAAGTTTTGTCGCATGACATTTAATTAATACGATACGCTAATAAAGTAAGCAAAGCCTGTTTTCGCTGACTTATTTTCTATAAAAAAAAAAAAAATAATAAATATCGCTCACCGTGTTTTCAAAACTCCTTTCTCTTCACTCTGTCTTTCGGCGGTAATAAATTAAACTAAAGCATAGCATAGCAAATAGTTTCAATATTCATTTCGAACAATTTGAAATATATTAACGAGGGACAATAGTTCTTCCAGAATGGGGAGCTAAACTATGGGATCATTGGTGCGCCCATAGATGTGCCGAAACCTTCACCTCATTGTGATGCTCCCTGTAAAACATTGACTTTTGCATTATGGCTCTCTTTTTCCTCTCGTTTTGAGAGTCGCACAGTCAATGGCAAAGAAAGGTTTAAGGCTTACTATCTTTTATCTGGCCAAAGGTTTTTCTCTTTGGAAGCGGAAGGAGCCCTTTTTGTCTAAATTGAAAAGACGCATTTCTTTCTCTATTTGGTTCTCTTGGTGAAGGTCATCTAATGATGATGGCCAGCGATATCAAGTGGGGCGGGGCACAGTTTTGTGTGTGTGCTGTGCGACAACAACCTTGGAAGCATTATTTTCCTTGAGAAAGGTTAGTGATGGATCGGCCTTCCGCGACGTGTGGATAGTCCAAAGGCGAGTGCTATATGCGTACAGTATGAGATCACCCAAAACTGTGTAGCTGGGTGTAAGTTCTTGCTTGAACGATAAGCCAAGAAGTTAGAGGGTGTCCACGGGGGTCAGGTTACCCAAAGTACGATTGCTCCGGCAGGAAGATGCACACTACCCATTGGAATGCCGGACGAATGTCTTCTTGCCTGATTGCTGGGTACGGCCCTTCGGGGAGTATTCGTGGTGGCTGTGGTTGCCCCAAAGTTTCATGGGGAGCTATCAAAGAGGTGCTTAGATAGGCCTCGACATAAACCACTAAACGAGAATTTGGCCCACACCCATTTTCTATTGCGGGACTTCAGGGTAGCGAGGCCCCCTTCAATGGGGATTGTCTCTCTCCCTGAAGGGTCCTCAATCAACTAAATTGATTGCCACTGGTTGGAGGCAACCCGTCTGATTAAGGCTCATGCCAGGTGCAGACGTCAACACACAGAGATGTAGTTCTTTTTGGATAGTGCACTTCGCATACAAGCTCAATATTTCTCTTAATACTAATATGTACTTAGATACAAACACATTACATTCTTTTTGTTAATTAAACCACAGATCGAATTCAAAGGAACGATTAATTAAAAAAATTTGGTATTCGAAATATGCTCTGCTGCTGCTTAACCAAATGGCTGTTTAGCAAGTGCATGATCCATCGACAACCCAAAAACATTCAGTAGCTACCAAGTTGAGTGCTTCCAAGATTCAACTCTGGCCCAACTATAAGCAGCAGCAAACACGTTGAGTGCTTCCAACATTTAATCCTGGTAAGCCTGCTCGCCATTGACACTGCGGTTACTTTTTCCTACATAAATATTTTGCAAATTTTGTAGAAATTCTCGATTATTTTGTTAAAAGTGTTTTCTTGTCCGAATCAAATCAAGACAAAGTGCTTAGAATTTTGGCTTAGAACGTTTTCTTGTGCTGTAGCTAGATGGTCTGTTCGTCGGTGTAATGTGATAACAAAAGTGCCAGCGTTCCAACAAGTGCCAAAAAGCTATTCGTACAGGAATAGTTGTTGCAACGAGAATTATGCGGCAGCAGATAGAAGTTTACTTGTAGTGGCACGGATCGCGAATGTGCTATCGGTTTAAATTAAAACAAAAACAACAACAACAATCAAAGAAGCCCTCACCAGCAATTATACCTACGCAACAAGAAGATCTACGTGGTGTATAATAAATAACTGCACTTGCTGTGTAACCTTATTTGCGTCAGCAACTAGTACCGGATTACCTGTAGTTACCATCGTTCAATAAGTGCGTCTTGAAGGTAGTCTTGGCACCAACAGTTATAATACTAAAGGTGTCTAAGATTTCGCTTTGCTTTGGTTGTGTTGTAGTACTTGAATTAACTGTGATGGACCTGGAATGTTGTTATGGAGAATATAAGCGAATGCAAGGATAAGAGTGGATCGAAGAGAGTGATCAAAAACAGGTCATGTAACGCTTCAACTTTACATGATGTGCAATGGTTTATACGAGCTACGCAGACACTTTTAATTTGTTAAGAGTGGCTTTCCAATGGTATTTCTCTCGTGCACAATCGCAAAGCAGATGTTGCTTATTGTTGGTCCTTCTACAAATTTGTAAATAAGACGAACAATGATAGCGACTTTCCGTTGTATATGTTTTCTAAATGTAAAGCGTCATCAGATCCGAACACTATACGCGACATCTTTGGGACTTACTATTAACAGCCTTAGTCGTATATTAATTTGCCGGCTAAAGTTGGTGAATATTCTTATAGAATAGACAGTTACAACATCTTCTCTCTCGTAAATGGAGGTTCTAGATAGCCTGCGACACTTGAAGCTCTCGGATGGTTTGCCGGCTTGTATACTTATCAGTAGGGCAGAAGTTCTTACTAAGCGCACCCTGCACATATTTAACACTGGCTCTCAATACCGGAGTCTTCCCTGGCATATGGAAATTTATTTTTTTACTCCCACATCATAAAATTGATAGTAGATACAGTATTGCGAATTACAGGTTTACCGCTATTCAGGTGTATTGCGAATTACAGGTGTATCGCTAAACTTATTATATTATGAATAATTGATTACTAGGTGACTACTCCCTTTAATTAAACTTGAAATGTCGCCCTGTCAGCATTAATTTCGTAACACATCACATCAACAGTTACAAATCTTCTATAGTTCTCGTGTCACGTCTTTAATGCCTTCAAAACTTCGGGATAAAGCGACGTTATCTTTAATGACTTTCGTAAAGCCGTTGACAGAATAAATCAACAAAATCCGTCAACATACATCTGGTACACATCTGCTGCCACCATCAATTTATTGGGAGAAAAGCTCTATGAACGTGTAATCCCCCCCACATGAGCTTGCCTCAAAGCTTGTGTGATCGAAGTCTATTTCACTTTTTACTTTGGGGTTATGTAGAAGCATTGGCCTACTCAATAATCTTATTCATCAAGATAATTCCGACTAGTGTTGAAATAGAAGCAGATTTATGTGAAAAAGCGATATTCCAGGATTGAGTTTTCAAAGAAGTCCAGGGACGATAAATAAAAATGATCTGAACCAATATCTAATATAAAAGGAAATTCATGCCGTTTAGTTTCTTTCGAAAATTGAAAAAAAAAAAAAAATAAAAATAAATTTTCATATATATATGTATGCATGTACGTATGTATAGATATTTTTCTTTCAAGATATCCATAGTTTGTCTACTTGACGATTAAGGCTGAAAAAATGACTTTACTTTGTTTTTAGATAATAAATTTTTTACGACAAGCAATAACTTTATGTGTCAGGGAAACGTAAATATTTAAAGACAAACACATTGTTGGCACAACTTTGTTTGTTTAGGCAGAATTTTATTTTTAAATAATTCTTTTTCTTCGTTGACATACATAAAGTAAATGCGGTTTCTTTTCTTTATTATCCCTGGTTTATTTGCCTCATTCGCGGTCTTAAAAGCCATATTCTCTCGTTTGGCATGACGTCTATCACATGTGCCTTGTTCCCTCGTAAAGCGTAAAGTTACAAAACCAACTGTAGCGTAGTAAAATTGTATTTATTATAATAACTCTGTGCTATGTTAAATTTGATATTTTTTAAAAATTTTAAATAAATTAAAATTATTAAATAAACTTTAGCAGATGATAAAGAAACAATATATAGCAAGCAGGTGGAATACAATACGTGTTTATGCTAATAAGTAATACATTAAGCTATTTGTTGTTATGGGTTTTAGGAAAAGAGCCGGAATATTTTTGATGATAATATCCGTAACATGAATGATCGTAATAATCGCAATAGCGATTGGATTACGCATTAGATGATAATACGATGACTGGGTTTATAATAAAGCAGACATGATATGATAAAATACAATATTATGGAATATCGCGCAGTTAATATGGAATTGAACTGAAAATTACAAATAAAATAAATGAATGTTTTTTCTTTAAAGCACATTCCCGTGAACCGTGAACTGAACTCTTTTATTCATAAAAATAAAACTATTAACTTGTAGATTAGTCTTTGCTCCTAACTTCGCTGAGCTGAAATTTTAAAAATTTTAAAAAAGATTTTGTTAGAAGACTATAGCAAAGACGGTTGGTTATGCTTCGGTGTCTCAACCAAGAAAGAGAAAAGTTTTTCACTGCAACTAAGATGCACGTGCACAATTCACACAGTTGTATATGATGGTGTGAGTTTCATGTACGCATTTGACTTGCGTCCAATATTAAGCCCAAAAGTTCCAACTTTTCTTTGGAGTTTTGCTTGAACGATTAAATAAAATTTTATTCTGAATTTATCGGTCTTTAAAAATCAACGAGAGATTGTCATCTTATTTTTGAAAAATATACAAAGCTTAAGATGAAAGTTTTTCAGTTTAAGGACTAAGGATAGCGTCAGTCTGATTAACTCTAGAGTTTTCCTTCAATGGAAAAAAACCATATTTTCGGGAAAATTGAGTAGCGTTGCGTGTAAAACTGAAATAGCCCGACAATGATATCACTAGATATGTGTGGAATGTGTGTTGACAAGTGACGGACAGCGGTGTATTTTGCAAAAGGATATTCGTTTTCATTGCGTCAAACTGTTTTTTATGCAGCCAACCGGCCCGAAAATGCTTCCGAAATCAGTAAACATCCGAAAGATAGGCATTTGGAGTGAGTTGTACAATCATTTCTCCGTTCACGGGTACGGGTACGAGAATCAAAGGAATATTTTTTAAATGTAGAAGTACACGATGAGTACGTACGCTATATATACTGCTATGCGATGTATATTTAATTACTCATTTTGTCTGTCCCTATAAGTTCCTAAGACTTTTTCTAACATCCTAGTTCCTGGTGTTCCCAGTGTCTAATATCGAATACGTAGTATCTAGTATCTAAAATCTGTTATTTGATTCTCAGATATTACTCATTTTGNTCAGATATTACTCATTTTGTCTGTCCCTATAAGTTCCTAAGACGTTTTCTAGCATCCTAGTTCCTGGTGTTCCCAGTGTCTAATATCGAATACCTAGTATCTAGTATCTAAAATCTGTTATTTGATTCTCAGATATTACTCATTTTGTCTGTCCCTATAAGTTCCTAAGACTTTTTCTAACATCCTAGTTCCTGGTGTTCCCAGTGTCTAATATCGAATACCTAGTATCTAGTATCTAAAATCTGTTATTTGATATCTGGTAGCTAGTGCCTGGCATCTGGTGTTCAGTATCTGGTGTCTAGTATATAATGTAAAGTGTTTAGTATCTAGTGTGTAGCGTTTACTATCGAGTATCCGGTATCTGGTGCGTGGTGTTTGCTATCTGGTATTTAGCACCTAGTATCGAGCGCATAATGTCTGGTATCTAAAATCTAGTCTACCGCTCGTGTATTATATTGATATCTGCTATCTAGTATCTGGTATGTTGTACCTGGTATCGGGTAACTGGTGTTTTTAGTATCTACCATCCAGTGTCCAGTAGCTTGTGTCTAATATCTCGTATCTATTCTCGACTATTCAATATGTCAGTTGTGCTTGGAGTCAAATCTTATGTAACCAGCCAGCATAAATGTTGTAAAGAATTATCTTAAAATATCGAATTGTTTTTTAGCTTTTCATCTGCTGTGTCTGTGTATGAATAAAGACCATACGCAAGCTTGATCTTTGCACCTACACTAACGAGGAACGCGGTAAATTCTATCTATTCTATTCATATTTTAGCGCTAGTAAAGGGCCTGAAAATTCTTAAATAAATCGACGCATTGCCTTATGCTAGTAAGTCAAGCCCTGTAAGTTTTACCCCAGTCTTGCATAGGTTTCTACAAATTCGACAATTGTTTTTCTGAGACTATGGACTCTTTGAAAACGTTACAAACTGATAGCCATCAAAACATTCGGTATTCTTGTGTAAGTGTATATAAGCATATGTGAAGTAGATAATGAAACTGTGCGCGTTCATTAGATGCTAACACATGTTGGCCGAAGAGCTTTAACTATTGAACTATTTGTAGTGCTTTATATATATCAAAAAGAATTATTTATTCGAAATAGTTTTCTTTGCTCTTCTCTACCAAATAATTTTCAACGGGATTAGTTTACGTCGAAATGGTGTTCTTCTAAAGCCAGTTACATCACAAACAAATACATTCTAGTCTTTCTCGCCTTTTTCAAGTTCATATTTTTTAGTTGAAAATGAGGATAGACAAGCATAAGAGAGTTTATTCGTCTCTAGTCAATGTCATACTACATGTTATTAACTTAAACATTGATGTTGTGCTGTGGTTATTGTCCACTTGTTGCTTCACATGTTGGACGTAATTCGCTCTAGACTCCACATCGTACACACATTTATTATTACTGTCATTAAGTCGAACGATGTGAGGTCGTTATAAGCGCACATGTTCCCAGATATGGCACAGCGTACAAGCTTTGACGTGCTGCTAAGTTAAAGTAAGTTTTTTTTTTCGGAATTTTTTTCTTTGAGATCCTTAGAGCTCTATAAAAATAATCAAGGCTCCATTTAAAAGCACACAATATTTTTTCTTTCTTTTCCTTTTGCTGGCAAACTTTTCTGGTGAAATTAGTTAAATTTGCTTTGCTTCGTTTCTTGTTAAGAGCAAAAGTTAATTCTCTTACTTTTGTTTTACAGCAACAATACCCTTTACTTGTGACTGAGTTTATTATTATTAAAGTTATAAAAGCAAGCGGTTGGTGGAAAATTCAAATTGTGTTTCGAAATAAACAATTTTAGCTTAATTTAACGAATTAAAGTTTTTCCTATTCAATGCTATTGTTCTCTCTCGGAAAATGCACATCAAAAAGTTGCGTAGGTATTCGTAATAATCGTATACTACTGAGCTGGTTTCATATTTTTATACCATTATTGGAGTTATATCCGTTTTGTGAAGACGTTTGCAACACTTAGAAGAACGCTTCGAAAATCCTATAAAGTATTCTGGCTAAATATTAAGTTCTGATTTCATTTAAACTTGTCTGTCCATCTGTCTGCCTGTCTGCCTGTTGTAATTTCCGCTGTAAAAATAAGATATCGGCTTCGAATTGGATGAAATATAAAACATAAGATATGCCTGCTGACAGATTGTTACTGAAACTGGGTCATGTCAGTGTAGTAATGCGTCGACAGAACAAATCAAGAAAAGTCAATATTATAGAATATCAAAATTTTACATTTTATTTTATTTATTTTTCTTTAAAGCGACATGTAATGTGTATAAAGGATTCGGCCATAGCCGAATAAAATATTTTTATTTGTTTTTTGTTCGTTCGTTCTTGGAATTCTTACGGTTGCCAAAAATTGAGAATGAAAATTAAAAATTTGTTTATGTATTGGTCGTATATGCATTATGGGAAAATGTTAACAATCGATAAATACTTTTATAACCGATAAAAATGCAAAAGAAATTGGAAATTTTGAAGCTTTGCTTTTATTAATTATCGATTTAAAATTTAATACAAAAATTCACTATGACTGTTGTATTGCTCGCTGCATCATAAACAGCCCGAAAAAGCAAAGGTGACGGGTGATCAAAATTCTTTGCAACTTGAAGACATTCATTCAATTTATTTATTGCTTTTGCGATTATTGAGAATGAGACGAGGAAACAAAAATATTCAACAAGTGGATTATTTTATGAAGGCATTAAATCTTTTCCAATTTCAATGCAATTAATTTCGACTTTAAAATTAATGCCTCAGGGTGAACATGTAATTGCGTAAGCGATTCAAGTCCATTTAAATAAATTATTGAAAATTTATCTTCTTCGCAATTTATATCACATTAAATTTTTCTAAAATGATAAAAGCAACAACACCACGCTCATCTTTAATCGCGCTTTGCAAACAAAAGGTTTCTAATTTCTTCTGCGAAACAAGGGGGATGCGAGTGAGCTGTCGGTACGTACTACGGTACGAATACAAAAGCTTAGACTTTTCTTGATATTTTGTACGATCAGTATGGATCCTACTAAATCAGAAACAACACGTTAAACAACTTTTTCGAATTTGTTGTCTAAGCAGGTTTTCCTGTTCTTGTGCAAACGAAAATTAACTGAGGCATGGTACTCAATTATTGGCGATAAGGTGCAAGAACTAAAATTGCCATACTCTGAAAGAGTCATTCACAGCGCCATGATTCCAGCGCCGATAATCCCACTTGGGATTTGACATCGTTTAAATAACCGTTTTTCAAGCTCATACGCATAAATCCAGAAATCGCCGTTTCGTTCATTTTTCCATTCCGGTAGCACGCCTCCTTTTTTATTTCTTTTCTTGAAAGGATCATCAATCCAAACCCTTTGAAGGTTTTTTATAATGCGCATGTAAGAAAAAAGATAGCAAAGCAAAGCAAGCTAACCGTTTTATTCAGTTTGCAAGCCGATATGAAGGGGAAAGTAGATTGAAAAGTTCACGGTTAGTGGAGGAGTTCTTTAAGTTTTCATATTAAGTCTTATGGAGGAATTATCTCCATTTTAAAAATGAAGCAGAATTAGGAGCCAAACAATGATCTGATTGCGAGTTTTGATGCATTTGTTCGCCAAAGGGTCATCGAGGAGAGTGCATGTTGTTGAAAAAACATAATAACCTTTGATTACGACGATCAGTATCTTATCCATTAAATAATACCGCACCATGTATCGCTTTTAGCATTTTTTCTCTTTTAAAATTCTATCTCTTCTTTGTTCTCCTTCTTCTTGTTGCAAAATACATTTTCAATTGTTGATGTGGATGCCTAAAAGCATATTAGGATGTTTTTTTCCGCCCATTATGTTACTAAAGTAATATCAAGAACTAACACAACTAAACAACAAAAGTATAATGGAAACCATTGACTGTGTAGTTTAAGCAAAATAGCAGCATATTCTGTGCATTCTGTAAACTTGCGCGGCACTGCATAATTTTATCATTAACAACTGGTAAGTGGAAATTTAAGCAACACGCTGAAGCAAAACCTCCGCAATAATCGCTTTAAGAATTACAAATCACTTATATATATATATATATATATATATATATGTCAATAACTATTGCGAATAATTTATGTTTCATTTACTTACACATCTAGCTAGCCAGCGACAATAAAGCTAACAATAGCTAAATAAGTTGCTTAAAAATATATTTCAAGCTAAGTATTAAGAGTAAATTTTATAAAGTCTGAAGTGTCAAAGTGTCAATGAAGAAATCCCTACCCATGTTTAAATGAAAAAAGAAGCCAATAGAGATCCGAGCTAGGAGTGGCAATCGATAATGGTAAACATATTTAGCTACGAATCATATGAAGCGTCACCTTAGCGAAGGGCAATTTAGATGCGACAGGCTTAGGCAGAACATGCAGATTGACGGAGTTGGTTTAATACCATCTAAGGCATCGGATATTGAGGTCAAATTATAGATTTTGTTTAGATTTTTGCGAAAGACCCTAAACGGTTATAGCACGTAGTTGTGCCTGGCCAGCCAGAAAGGAAGAACTGATAATCGTGGACTGCTGAATTCAGTCCGCGAGTGTTTAGTTAGCTGTCAGGTATTTTATTATTTTATCGAGTTTTCCTCCTAATCTACTAAAGTTAAGTTTTCGGGATATATTTAGAATGGCGGCCGTCACGAAGTACCAGATTGACTTTTCGTTAGGAACACCCTTGATATGAGTATCAAATTAAACGGTTCGGGGGGTAGAATGCCCCAAAGCAAAGTTTTTTTCTCCCGTCACTTTTAGGTGACTATTGAAACCTGTGATGTTTAGGAAACGTCCACTTTCCCACATATTAAAGTTTTCATCTACAGTCACATAAAAGTCACTTTGGGAGATCCATCAAACATTTAGTTCATTAATATAGAAATCTATTTTAATAAACATTTTTCAGCTAAATAAAGAAAAAAACAATTTTTTTTTCATTAATAATTTTTATTTTTATTACACGTCAAATTGACAATTCTAGTAGTCTTGCTATGAATTTATTTAAAAAAAAAAATTAACTCTTCTTTTCTATTCTATTTAATCTTATAGGTTATCAGCCCCATTCTACTATTTATTTCTTTTTGTATATTCAGTAATTTCTTCTTATACCCGCCACCGGCAAGTGGGATTTGTTAATGTTTGTTTGTTGTTGTTGGTTTTGAATGAAATCTCAAACATCTTGTAAAGTATTTACGTTCTCTCCTGATTTTTTGCTTTTTTTCATATTTCGAAATGATCTAACCATGTCCATCTGTCCGTCCATATGACATCTGCGGCAAACATTCTCCCGATTACAAAAGTTAATATATTGGCTTCTAACTGGACAAATAATAGACCGGGCTTATCAAAGTACACACGTACAGTACATACTTCTAGCTTCCCGGGTTTTTTTCTCTTTTCTCAGGCTTTTGCACTTTGCACTCGTAAAGTGCAATAGATACAATAACCGAGATAATTCCACGAACATCGTGTGGCCCATACTATAGTACCTTCAGAGAAATGGAAAGATCAGTCACGCCCATCCAATATAATAGAATACAGAAATTAAGTTTTTATACACATCACCGAAGAATGAGGGATATATTCGTTTTATCAAAACGTTTGCAACGCCCAAAACGCCCCCATTACGTGTGTATACATTTGGGCGTGTCCGTTTGTCCGTCTCTCTAGTGTTTGTTGTAAGCATTTTCTTGGGCGAAAAAATGCAATTGTGAACTTAAATTTAACAGAAGCATTGCTATGATCGAAATCGGTTGAAAGGCACGCCCACTGCACCACGTAAACTGAGAACATCTCTGTTTTTCAAAAGGAATGAAAAATTGGTTTTCTGCTCATTACTCGTAAATTGTCGTAGAAAAATGTACAAAAATCTGAAAAAATGGAATGAATTGACCACGCCTACCCAACATTATAGTGCATCAAAATTTCATTTTAAGGCGCAGAAACACGCTTCAAAGATCCCATAAATTATACATTTTCTTGGTCGGGTTCAAATTCGGATTGCACCTAAATATGTCTGTCTGTTCGTCTGTCCCTCTGTCTGTCGGCTCACCGATGTAGTATTTGTGATAAACATTTTCCCGTTCACAAAAATGAAGGTATCGCCCATAAATTTGCAAAAGAATTTGAAAGGGACTTGAACTTCTCCAAGGATAAGCCTGCAACGCCCACAAGCTTATGCCGAAAGGTTATAGAAAAAACTCCCTTTAAAACTCCATATTAGAGAGCTTGCAAATTTATTTCTTTCACCTTTTTTTGGCTTTTTGAGGATAACGATGATGGGTATAAAAGATTCGGTCACGACTTGCCTTTTTTAAGATGTGGTTAGAGGCTAACCCAGCTTCGTTCATAACTGAATTCAATTTAATTACCTGTTCTGTCAAACATTATTAATAGTTCAATGCACAACATAGACGGTTGTTCGTCATTAATCATTTGCCGAGCGGATAAAGTGTTTTACGTATTAAGTGAAAGTGTTCGCGGCATTCACAATAGGGGAGGACACTAAAAAGGACAACGTTCAAGACTCAATTCAAGCTTAGGACTTGTTGCTAAGAATTAACTATTCTAAGGACATGTCGCCAATGAAGCGAAATAATGTAATAAAATAAATTCCATGCATCAGATAAGAAGAGATGTCTTATAAACGTCGCGATGAAGACCGTTATTCCAAAAGACATAATACGTTGCACCTTGTCAGGCACACAACGTTAATAAGTGCGGAAATCTAAATATGTCATTTAATGGTGAACGTATGCACATTACGTGTTCCAGAATTGAATCACTCCACGACATGTTCATAAGTAAACACCAATAATGAACACACATTTCAGTTAGGATTTTTGCTGCTCCTTTAAAAGGAAAAATCATTTTTATTAGAAAAATTTCTCATTCATTTCTCAAAGCATCGGGCGGTATTATCCGTTTCGGCAGACTAAGTTTGCGAAACGGAAGCAACGCATCCAAAGAAATACTTCTGACATTACGAACTGTTAGTGTTATCATATTCATGAGCTCATAATTACGCAGGACGTTTGGAACACTTATGCGGTCTTTGTGCATTTGTTGCAAACAATTTTAATATTATAATAAAAACACGCAATAAATAAAAAAATTATTTCGCATAAGTTTTGCGAAAAAATTCTTCTTCGTTCATGCTTTCTTAAAATTCAATTTTCTCGATCATATAAAATTCAGATTGTTTTCCCTGTCTTTAGAAAATCATTCAATCTCGATCTCCAAGTCTATGAACAGAACGAATGCATTTCTCTATATCGAATACGTTTAGAACAAAACTGACCGCACTGCTAAACCTGGTAGGACCGCATTGCTTTGCTGGTAGGATTTGACGATTGTGGAGTTTATGGAGCACGATAATTGCCTTTGCAGGCGTCCAACTGATTTGTATACTTGCTTAGATTGGAATATCTTTTTGGAAAAGTATCTACGTAAGTAGGTAATAGACCTATGGCTTTATAGTTAGCTAATAAATGGAGAAAAATGAAATCAGTCGAAGAAAACTGAATCACTGATACAAAACGACAACTGATTCGATGAAAGGACAATTTTCCATATCTTTGAAAACTACTACAAAGTATAGAACTCGCAAAACACTACGCGGTAATCGTGCAAACTAATAATTCCATGCAATTTCAAGCGGTACATGTAGAAGGACATGTGATAAGGACCTTGAAGAAGTGATGGAAAGTTTGTGCAATAATTTTTATATTGTAATAGGGGAGCATGCATTTTGGTATCAAAAAGCCATAACTTTTATCGGCAAGAAGACCATTTAATTGTAGGGCAACACTTAACTCACTAATCGAATTCATACTCGAACCAAACAAGTCATGGTGGCGGATGAGTAATTCAATCTAACTTTTACTAGCGCTGACAATCAAAGCATGAAAGCATTGCAGTCGAAAGAAAAGGTACGCGATATAACACATTTTCCAACTCGATGATCGACTCTTTTCTCGATCCTATTTAAAATCCCTGTAAAATCTATTGCTCTCAACCAAAATAGTTATATACTTAGATACATATTCACAAGAGAAGAGAATGCCGAAGAAAGATGCCATTCAACGTCATTTTTAGCTTTGTCTGTCATCTAAATGATCACGTTTTGGCCGAATATTATTCGTTTAGAGCATGTACTGGAAAGACATGTGACTGTGTGATGTTGCATTAGCTATTTTACAAGTCAAACAAAAGTATCGTAAAACCGGCATCCAACGAATAAATTAGTTGCAAAAATAATTCTCAATCGATTTTTGATGAGAACAAGTTCCTATTTCAGGAGAATGATAGTCGAACTGGCGTCTATTAGTCAAGGATCATGACTTTTACAGCTTAGTTGCATCAATTCCTTAAAACACTAATCTCTTGTGTTGTAGCGTGTCCATTATTCACCACTCTTCGCAATTCAACAGCACTTTGCTTCGAATTGAGTTGGAAAGGTGACTTTTCTCATGTGTTGCATTTTTTTTTCTTTTCTTTTTTTTTTTTTTTATGCAGAGATCGATTTATACAAAGACCTGTCAAAAACAATGTTCTATACACTTTAGTGGGATGATAAGTCTCATTGAAAAGTCACAGTTTGTTATGTTCTCCCTCAAAAAAAAAAAAAAAGAATCTATAAGCAATTCTTTCTACACTCAATACTGATGATGATGGTGAGGTTGTTCGAAAAGTCATCTCGTTTTTTCTTAACAGTGGACTTAATTTTCATTATATATTTTAACATCTAACATAGCCAGGCTTCCTTTTGAATAGATTTGATTGACTTTAAGGAAAATGGTTTTTGTTTGGTGCATTATCAGCTATGAAGAGTCGAAATCAGCAAAAATCGACATATTTTAGTGTTTTGGACATTTTGACTATCGGTACACTAAAAATGGTATTCAGGCAAGAAAAAAATGATTGAATGTGTATGAAGAAGATGTATTGACAAAAATGGTTTACAAAATTTCATTTCTCCTGTACCTACGTTCTAGAATATCAAGTGAAACTGATACAGACAATAGAAAGGGATTAACTGATGCCAACTGATGAATAACAATTCGTGATGGCGCTAATAATATATTCACTATAGAAATTTTGACAAAAAAAAAAAAAAAAAACAAAAGAAAACGAAATGACTTCCTGAACAACCTAACAGAAGAAACAGGAAGAACTTGCATAAATTTTTAACAAATTAACGCTTCTAACAGAGTTATAAGCATTTTTTTTTGGCAAAAGATACATTGATTTCATTGGCTGATTTTGTTAATTTGATTGAAACGGCCGTCTCTCCTTTCATTTATATTAATTTTGATTTCTTTTTTATTGTTAATAAACTTTGTGTATCACGTTAAATAAGTTGATACTATAGTTAGGGTGTTTACTGTGTGCGTAGACCGAATGAGGCAAGTATGACTGTGGTTTCTCATCTGGTATAAGTGATTTTTAATTTCAAAGAATTTCAAGTTTCAGTTTGCATCAGTTTACGAAACGGTTTTTAATTTGAATTTAAAAAAAAAAAAAAAAAAAAAAACAAAAACAACAGATGTTCGCGTTGATTGTTGATAAAAAGTAATTAAAATTATGAACTTATTTTTCGAGTTATTTAAGACAATCGGAAAAAGCAAAGTCTGAAAAGGAATTCATGAATGATAGGACGGACGCGACGTTATCTGCATTGGACAACATTACGTAATTTATAGTTTTCGAGCGGATGTTAGTTAAGGATCCTAAGAAATAACTTTCATGCTGTCATATAAAAATAAGTTACCCAAGTTTCTGCTTTGGTAAATAAATGCCAAAATGCCATAAAGAAGCGCTGATAATAATATAAGCTAAACGTTTACCGAGAACGTTTTTTACTTCATTTTTTCCGTAATTAATTTAAAAAAGTTTAAGGATTTTAATGGGATGATAGCGTGGTAAACACGATAAAGGTGAAGCAACATATATATATGTAGAGCATTGTACTTTTTGTTATGATTAAAAGTTGGGTCGTGTATTATATTTTTTCAATTGCGTCACCTTTTCGGAATAAGAAATTTTAGCGCTAATTAAAGTTTAACTTCTTTGCAGAATTTTTACTTTTACTTAAAATTATTTACAAATTGAATTTCTTGTGGAACTGGATTAATGATTAATTGTTCATTCTATCGCTTTGTATGGCTGGCTGTCCCTCATACTCTGTAGCCCTTATTTATCTACGGGCTTACATACGTATCATCCTTTTTTCTTTTTTTTTTTCTTGTTCCTCTATCCCTTTCTCCTTCTCTCCCTTTCTCTTACATTCTTATTCTCCGATATTCTGCGTTCATTATTTTCTATATCTCTGTACCTAGCTCTTTATTAATTCATATTTTCTTCCGTATAATTTTTACTTTCGATTTTTCTAGTTTTGCTTTCGCTATTCCAGGCCTGGCCTGCCCTTTTCCTTCCACTTATTTGGCACTATCTTCTTATGTGTCTATATATAAAATTTTTTCAACGTCTCTCCCACTCCCCCCCTAATCAAGCTATTTCTCTTATTTTGCTTATTTTCGAATCCTTTCTTTCCTTTAGCCTGCATCCTAGAATCTAGAAGTTATCAAAATCATGTTACATCGTGTACATTATCATGTCCTTCATCGCAGATTGCATCATTTAGGTATCATTGCGTATACAGTTTCTCTTAAAGAGGCGAGTGGTTGCGAAATTTAAATCCAATTTATATAAATACGTCGATAATGTTTTTGCTGGTACGTGGTATGAGTGGAAAGGGGATTGAGTGGATATAAATGGAAACAATGTTTCCATGTTTCCTAAATTAAATTTAAAGAAACCCTTCGGTGTTTCCTGAATTTATATTTTGCTTATTGCATCAGAAAGAACTGTGGAGATAATAGCATTACATAATTGGCTTACAAATATGTGATATGTATTTTTATGCACACACATGTAGAGAAGAATGCAATGGAATTGCAGATATTTGAAAATAAAAAAGATTTCTTCCTCTTCGTGAACAGTAAATATAAACAGTAACAAGAGGTAAATATTTAAAAAAAAAAACTGTATGCCATAAAAAGGTGTTGTAGTCTCGCTGTAATTGTAAGCAAAGAATATGTCCGTCAATCCGCATATGCGTTACAGGCGTAGCTGTGGTTTAATTAACTGCCCTTTACTGCTTTGGCTTTACAAGAGATAAATAAACTTTGCAAACATTGTTTCTTCAGAACAATGTTTCCATGAAACAGTGTTCTCACGAAACAATGTATGCGTATACGCAATATTTTTTTTTTTTTTTTTTTTTTTGCTTTTTTTTTTTTTGCAATTCGTAACATTTATAAAACGTATTCGTTAAATGATCTGCATTTTGTTTGATATGCTGCATATTTTAAAATTAATTAAATTCAGACCTTAAGGCACAAAAAGGTAATCGAATGTCCGGAATTACGTTATAGTGGTTAAAGCTGTGCTTACCCATCGTCCAGAATGTTGCAGAAACTATTCTATCCTTAAATTATAGTTTATTTTTATTTATAATGTGGATAAATAAACACAAGTCTTTTATTCTACCTACGCAACCTACGCATAGTCTATATGCGTTCGCGGGCACTAACACAAAATCAGCTTTTGCTTCGCAAAACATCTTTAATATAGACAGTCGATCTAATCTTATTTTTCAGTTGGAATATGATGGTGAGCTTATTAAACATACTAAGAACATACAATCAACATACCAGTGTCACTGTAAGGTAAACGGGATACATAATAAGAACAACACAAACCCTTTCATAAAATTAAATTTTATTTTCCATTTCGTTCATCATTGGACGAATATGCTCTTTTTGAATTCACAAATAGATAGCAAGATGAAACCTGATGAATACGTTCGTTGGGTAAGCAATTCATCTCCCCATTCGTGCAGTTTTGCAATGTTTGATGGACGAATTGACGGATTATCGTAATTCGGTTATTCTACCGCAAATCAATTGTTGTATAACTTGTGCGGAAGTACGTCATAACCGTTACTTTTTTCTGAGTTGCTTTAATGTTCATAGCACGTCGGACAGTATTAACCTTTACTCCCACCTATCTCATCTCAACATACAATATTAAGAAGAAGAAGAAAAAAAACAAATGAAGGAAAAAAGATGTGAAGAAACACATGTTGTTACCCTGGTCTGTCCAGTGGCCATTTACTGGTCGTCCTCCTCAGTATGTAGGTCCATTTGGTGTCATTTTGCATCTACTCAAAATTGCTAAATTAACCCTTCCTTACCTTAGCGATACAATTACAACATTTTCCAACGCATAAGAGAGTAAAAAGGTTGAAAATAAATTTTAAACTTTTAAAAATATTTAAAAAATTAAATCAAGATCGTCATTCTCCTTATATTACAACAGAATTATCGTACACACACTAGTGCATTCCACGAATGGCCTCACAGACCTGGTTAGGCGCTGTTAATTCAAGTATTTGTCTCACAGGCCAACCGTTAAGTAATTCGACTAAAACGCAATTGCGATCGTAATCAGTACATTGAGATATTAGAAAACCAGATTCATATAGATTCAGATCGTATAGGGGAATTCTCGAGTAGCTAATATTTTCGAGAAGTGCGCCAAAAAATCTTAATGGTCACATCCCTGATAAAAATGCTTAGTTTTTGTGCAAGGAAAGTCGATGCCATCTCATACAAATAGAATTACGATCCTTCTCGGCAAAGGAATAGATAATCGAGTCTTTTCTTACGCCAATTTGGTTGCCGAAGGAAGCGACTGAATCAGGCAATAACCAGTAATTATTTAACGAAAACCTTTTTATCCTTTCACAAGCTCGTTTAAAAATTTGCAAGCATCCAGCGCTTTTAGATTGTGCTGCACATCCAGCCAAGGACCGAACTGTAGTGAAACGATCCACATAATTATTAAATTTACATAATACAGAATACGAACAGCGAAACATTGCGATCGAGTGATTTAGGCTAAGCGTGAAGTGATTGCGCAATTTCTGTTAGCCACCATCGGCTGCAGGACTGTTGTCATATTTTCGCTTTTGGATGACTGCGTTAATCGCCGAGATGAATAGATTGCTGCCAATGTGCCCATTGGCTCCAGTTTGACCTACATTTACCTCCACATTATCACCATTTAAAGTCATGTCAATATACGTTTAGGGAACACGAACCTAAATCACACAAATGAACACCACATCCACACTCATGCAATTTTAAGTTTTTGTTTATTAATTTTTTTCTTTATTGCATTATAGAATGTTTTATTTACAGTTAATGTTCATACACATAACGGTATTTTCGGACAAGCATTTATTGCTGAGAAGATGTCAATAATTTATTATAAAACCCGATTGTTACTGTAGTTTGCAAAATTTCAATACATTTGCAGTTTTACGCAATGACTTGTTTTCTCTCTCATCTCATTCTTATTTTCGATCTCTGATGATCGATTATTTTTCACTGCATTTTTTTTGCTTTTACTGACTCATTTCCTTGCGAGAAAATATAATGAATCCTATAACCCTATCCTCTATGAAAGTCAAATATCGAGGTCACTTGCTTGCAAATTTGCTTGCAAGTGCTATTGAAACCGTGTCCAAACCATAGGTAACAATTTTCAAGATATTCCAACGAAATTTGATGCACTCATATGTGCTCCTCGGTACTCACTAATTAAAAAAAAAATAAAAATAAAAGGAGTCGAAAGTTACCACAATTTGTCAACAAAAAGCGATGAGTGTCATAAAAGTATTTCGGCCTGCATAGCATATTTCATGACATTTGATGTATTCAGATTTATTTGACAGCTGCAGAAAATACATAACCTTGACTATATCTTTCATTGTCAAAAAAAAAAAAAAAAAAAAAAAAAAAAAAAAATGATTCCTCTTGAGATTAAAGGATATTTTTCAAAAGGTAAAACCACAAAAGGTAGTAAAGCAGTAAGAGGATTATAGTCGGATTGGGTCGACCGTTAAATACTAATTTTGCCTAATACAAGTCTTCATTTAGTTTCATGATAAGATATCAAACAATGTACTTTGGTTCCCTGTAAAGGTTTTAGTACTTGCAAAGCCCTTATACCGGAATTTATTTCGGCCAAATTGAACTAAATTGATTTTCCTGCCAGAGATTCTTCCATTCTTCACCTATTTAGGTCAAAAAGTATTGCATGTATTAAAAAGTAGATGCTGCTGCTACATAAAGCGAGTACTTTTCCTAAGAGCCTTTTTATGGGATGGCATCCAAAAAGCAAACCTATGAAGTCCAACTTTGCTACGGTTAATTATTACGTCAAACTACTTTTATGGGCCATTTTTAATAAGAAAATATTAAAAATTAGACTTTCTATCATGAAAAGGGTCTATTGTACCATCCGACCCATATTTTTAATATCACTTTACTAGGCTGGCATCTTTTCGCTCAACGATTTTTGTGGAGAGTTCATGAAATGTGCAAATGAGGGGGTAATCGTAAAAATAGTCCGATCCAGTCCGTCCTTGACAAGAGCTTATACAGCGTTGCTGAATCGATCCGTATTATAAAAGCGGTCTCTACCCCAAACACTTCTGGGTGTTGCATATATTCGCCCATATTGTGTATGTTCTCGTCACCTATGGCATTGCCTGGGAATAATTCTGCGGTGAGTTGAAGAGAAAGTGTGGAAGCAGTCAGTGCTTGTCGTTCCTATCAAATATGAAAAAAAAAAAAAAAAACAAAATTGTGTATATTAAAGTTCAGCCCACATATACCGTTTTGCCTCATTTTATTGTAAGAACATTTTTATAGTCTCGCCCCGTCTTTTATGCCACTGAATAGCTGAGTTAATTTCACTTTTATATTTGTTTCATTTGGAATATTTTAATTTTTCATGCTGCCTTCGTAGTCGATTTCTCGGGTGTCTCGGGCGAAGGAAATAAAATATACTACTCTCTAAGGGTATATGTATGAAAAAAAAATAAATATATATATATATTAAAAGCACACAACTGTGCAACATACATTTATACTAACGCTTTTAAACAAACAACATCACATTTATAATGTAATCGTGTTAAATTTAATAAACACGCACACCACAGGAAAAAACACATTAACAGCAACGATTTAGTATACGAAAACAACAAATTGTTGAACGTAAAAAATGACGGGGAAAATCTACAGAGAGGAAACAAGCGCCCAGCGTCTTTTTTCACTTTTTTATTTCCCTATGACTTAATTATCTCGTTTTTTGTTTTCATCTTATTCGCTGCAAGATTAAATTAGACGCAATGCACAATTTACGGAACACCGAAAGCATTCTCACCTGCTAACACACCAATAGTTTTATAGTTTCGCATTATACAATGTCACTGTTCAACATTGAAAAATAATGGCACTTTAAGTTATCGCTTTAAGCGCTTAATGGAAAATAACTTACACTGTCTACGCATTATCGAACGATAATGTTATACTAATTCAATCATTCATTTCGTAATCTTTATTCATTTATTTATTAAAAAGCACAAGTAAAAGCACATCGGCATACCACCGAAAGTCCTAAACAACTAAAGTAAGTGCTCGCACAAGCCATCCGATACGAATCAGTTTTAATAACCTTGGTCTGTACGCTATCCGTAAATTTTATCAAATTGACTGAAAAACTGCGACCTGTAGATTGAATACAAGAAAACAACACCGGCAATCGGACGCAGGGACAGACAAGCTTAGATCGCTTGAGGGTCTATCTTAAGCCCTTTTGGGCATTGTATACATCCCAATAAACTTAATGCGCTACAAATGGTGTAGGGTATAAAAGTGTTAGAAAAACAGCTTAATATTGTTAATAAATCATAATGTTTGAGAGGAGCATTTATTAAAACACTTGCAAATCTTTAAAGACTTTCAAAGTGCTTACCGTTTGCTGTCACCATTTTCTATTGAATTGATACCATGCCGGACCTATTGGCCTAGAATATAATAGAATAAAATCAACTGAGCGTCTCTTCATACAATTACATATACGCGAAATGATTAGTTTTCAAATGTTGTTCTAAGATATAAACGACATTGTTTTTGCATAAAGCTCGACCCTACCCTTCACACGATTGATTCGCTTGTAGTAAATGGTTCAACGTTCAAGTGAACTGTTAAAATGTATGGAAGAAAAATCCTTTAAATGACTTCAATAATAAATCAATTCAATCGAAAAAAAGAAATGATAAAAAGAAAAAGAAAACGAAAACGAAAACACATTGAGGGCCGTTTTCTCGACGTCCGGTGAAAGTTGTTCGCTTAAAAAGCATTTTATTTTTTAACAAAACATTTTTTTGTTAAACTATTACCATAACACTATTACAAGAATTTTTTCTTCATTCAGGCTGTGAAATGCTTTCGGGATATAGTAAAATGAATGTTAGGCGCCAATCGAAAATCGAAAATTGTTACCTTTTTTCGCTAACGCCACCGTATTTATACATGATTTGATTATATTTTGTTACCGTCATCTCGACACACAAATTCAACAGCAAAGGCCGACGATTACGAACGCAAATTGTTAATTGGATGAACAAGGTCATAGATGGGAGCAGGTATGAGCGAGTAGTCAAAGCGACTAATGGAATTAGGGCTTGAAGGCGTATAAATAGATGACTAGAAAATCAGAGAGAGAGATAGAAACAAACGGATGATTCGAAGAGGAAAAGCACTTTGGTCGATGGGTAAGTGAATTAATCAACAGAGAATTGATAAGAGTATGACTGTGAGGAACCTTTGGAACGCAGGCAAAATGACCAGCATACCACACGCCCAGCATACAGTAGTGGATACAAAATTCGTAGATTACAATAAAAAGGAAACCTTTAAGTGTCACATAAATGTGGAATTTTCGATAGCATAGCAATACGAAGCACTTCGACCATTGTACGAAATTGCAAAAATATTAATAACTATGCAGTTTTCTTTGAATATTTGTATATGCGTCCGTCCGTTCATGCTCGTCCACCCAGGTGACGAGGAAAATTGCTGCAGAAGCTTAATAGAAGGCAAACTGAATTTAAATACAAGAGTGTAATAACATGTGAGAGTAAAAGAACACCTGCTCCCATGCCACATAAAATAAAAATTCATCGTTCCGTTGTAATAGGTCAGGAGTAAAGTTCATAGCAAATTACAAAAACAAAAATCTTATTTAATTTAAATGGATTTTATTAAGCCAAACAAGTAACCCTTTGATCGATAAATTGTAGAAAATCTTCTTGCGAAAGCATTATAGTATGACTACAGCACATGTGGGCTATCATGGCGAGAAACTGAACCAAATAATTTTCACAAGCGTCTTTTGAACCATTATATGAAAGAAATAATAATTGAACGGATTCAAACCCAACCTATATGGTGGTCGACTTTTGACCTATTGAGCAAATGTGGACGCTTTTTCTAAATCGTTCACTTCAATCGCATTCTCCGTTGACGGTAGAAGGTGGAAGGTGCGATTCCTTTCCCAAAAAAAAAAAAAAACCATTATCTTAAGTAGCATCAATCCGGGCATCTGCCATCTTTTCATATATTGTTGTCTTACGGTTATCCCTGTCCGTCTTTCACCAGCAAGGAAGAGCTGGAGTCAATGATTGATGGGTACTTTAAGGAGAGCACACCGACTGTCACTACCATCGGGGATTCAAAACTGTTAAACTTCGCCAGGAGAAGTGTTTCGAGCTAAAAGGAAAGCAATTGAGAAGTAAACACATTTTCTTCACATTTTCTTTTTTCTTTGTTGTAACCAACCTCGTATCTGGATTATTTAGTGCAAATTCTTAAGCGGAAACATGTGAAATTAAAGAAAGCATTCTAAATAATGAAGACATATCCACAAAATGTTGTTTGTCTCTACAAAGAAGTGAACTGATGAACATCACGTTTAGTTATAAGAAACTTGGTATGGCAGCCTAGAGATATTTGCAGGAAAATTTAAGCACACCTTTAAAGTCACCTTCAATATATTTTACCCAAACAAAACATGAACCCAAAGTGCATTAAAATGGCAACATTTTAATGGCTGCAATTGAGTATAATAAACCGTAAATGCGATATTGAGTCGATGCAATCAATGAGAGATGGAGTTGAAATCCAAATGGCTATTTTGTACCTAATAAACACACACACACACACACACACACATAGGTTTACAGAAAAGTAGAGTCGTGCAGACGGCTTTAACAATAAATGTCAAAGTAATTCTATTAACTCCCCGGGGGGCATAATAGAATCATCAAATGTTTCTAATGCATAAAAAACATGAAACAGCGCCTTAAAGTCTACATTAATTTTAATCATCAGTTTCATTAGTATCAGTATTGGTTGGTGTCTTGGAGAGTTTTGTCTAATTATAAATAAATCTGAAAAGATGTTCAGATGTTTTCCATTGCTGGAACTAGTTGTGGATGCAAGAAATTCGCTTTAAGCCGATTATAGCTTTTATTTTATATTTTACGTGTACTTATTAAACTGTATTAGGAAAATTACATTTTCACGAATTCACATAAAAACAGCAGAGAGCGGTATTAAAAAAATCCCATACTTCTTGTTAACCAAATTTTATATACCCCTCAAGCAAAAGTGCTTGTTTTTTTATTTATGTTGCTAAGCGACTTGAAACGCTCAAAATGTTTTACTCAAATTTGGCATATAAATTTAATTGTCAGTTAATTATTTAAATAAGTAAATAATAAAGAAATCTGAGAATTTTTCATTTATTTGTCGAATGGCTTTCAGTTTTCTTACCTACACTGTGGTTAGGTCATCATTTTCTATGTCAATATATGAGAAATTTTGATAGTAGAAGGCCAACGGCCACGTTGTCATTAAGTGGACATTATATATACATATAGAGGACAAAAGAAACCCATTAAAAAAAGCGGACCGGTGATTAACGGACAGACGCACTGGACAAAAATTATATAGCCAGATTAACATGTGGACACGTTGACATACGGACATGTTAACAAATAGGCAGAAGACCGGTTCCGTAGTAAAACATTTTTACGTACGAACAAGCGAACATAAAGAAAGACGGAAAGACGGGAGCATATATATATATATATATATATATATATATATGAACGCACGATACGGACACCCTAACTTAACTAAATTAAATTAGTTACGTACGTTTATGAAGTTCTCTCTCTTGACGAACATATGAAAAAATAAAAAATAATTGCAAAAGCATTCGATATTAATGGTCCGCGAGAATTGTTTCGCAAATCATATGCAAAAATATCAATTTTCTATCGACATAATATAGTAGACGAGAAGAATAATAACAATAATAAGCGATTACAATAGAAACACTGTCGAATGATTGTAAAATAAATGGAGATTGAAAATTAACTTTAACTCATATAAGTAGTTTTGCATAAATACTCTATGAACATACATACATACATACATACATACATAAGCATACAAAGCACATAAACAGATAGTTAGTTCTCATGAACTTTTAAATGAAATGGAAAATTTCTGTATAATTTGATTGCTATTAAGTATGTAAACGAGAGTATAACGTTTATTTAAAATTCACTCGATACTCGTTGGATAAAATCTTTCTTTTATTGGAACACAACTTAATGGTTATTGATTGCTTTTACAGCTGTTGTTTGTGCTTCTTCACGTATAAACGAATTGTAATGGTATAAAAAATTTATCGGTACTTTTGCATTCCACTACATACACTTAGACGGCAAAATATTTCAATGAAATTTAATGAGACTACAAGGGACTATCATCGTCCCACCATCGTCAATGAACTGAATTCATCGCAAAAATCCGATTTTTAGTAGCAATTATATCCAAAGGCCAGAATGACTTAAAAAAATGAATCGATTTTCAAGTTTATGACGATTCAATATTTGTCTGGGTTGATACTAACACAAAATGCGTCTTAAGGCAGACACGTATTTCCGCTTGCCGTTCTATTTATTCGCAATGATACGGTTAGTCATAAACTTCTCGTTCCTCTTCTTCTTCTTATAAGATTCAACAATTTGAGCATGCGTGTAGCGTGTAGCGTGGAAAAGACAAGTGATACGATTGTTGTTGAATTCATGTTCAACAGAGAAACTCTACATAAAAGCCGTTCAATCCTGCTGTTAAGAAAGTAACTTAAAAAAAATAAAACTTCTCGATCTTTCCGATCGAGCAAGCCATGAAAGTAAGTTCGAATGAAATCCAGTACGTAAGAGGATTAACAAAAATATCAAAGCAAAATGTGTTACTCGTTGTAAGGAAAGGATTCGTTCAAGTCAAGCGTGTCGTGGCCTTCAACGATCCAAAGAATTCGGGCAAACACGTTTGTATGCCTAGCGGACACAAGTGTTCTGAAATGATAAATCGCAATAATTTTTATATAGTTTTGTGATTGAAGCCCTACGTCGTCCTCAAGACACTGGTACGAACTCATTTTAAGGAATATTAGCAGAAGTATGTGTACAAACCGGGAATTTTACGTAATAATAGTTTAGATGCATAAGTAAATTGCATCAAGGATTTTAATCAACATCCAGCACTCGGAACCGAAATAAAGGATATTCAACAACATTACTTTGAAAATATATTGAAAACGCTTAAGGGAATTATTTTCTATTAGAACATGTTGTTCCCTAATTGTTCAGAAAAGTGTTACTATTAGCCAATTATGCCAAATGGCAATTTTCGAGTCTACTCACCTTGAGATCGCCAGAAAGGCAGGCAGGATCTCTTGTTCAAAAGGCAGCGTAAATCACTCGAGGATATCCATCGTTGACAGACTTGAGATAAGCGCTTAGCGAAAGAAAGCTTTTCTCGACAACTTCACTTACCCAAATTAGCTTTTTTTCATCATTAAGGGAAAGTGAGTCGACGAAATGATGATAGCCAGTTAAGTCCTCTATTTGCTTTACACGATCTTCTCAAGATAGCTTGCGAGCAATGCCACCAGACAATGCTAGACATATTATAGCAGTATTCTATTCGACGTAACATCCCTCGTATTTTCTCGATGACTGTCTTAGAGTCAGATTTACTTTTTTTCTAACGACATAATACAAGACAAAGTGCAGTCATATCAACAAATGTGCTTTCAGAGAACGTCATCAAGTCAAATAATCCTTCGTTTTTCTTCAGACCACTTCGTAAACCAGTGCATGCATGCAAGGTAGCTTCACGACTTTTATCAAGTGATTAAAATGAAAAGTGAATTCTCGGACGAATATGAATGAATTTTTCAAAATTTCATACTAATCCGTAATGCGTATACTTTAGCTGCAGCATTTTTGAATTCTACCAATCGATTATTTAGTATTCTTAACTTATCGCATCGGTTTCTCTTTTTCTCTATATATATATCATAGTAACATTACTTGATAGAAAAAAGAAAAAGAAAAGAAAATGTGGAAAAGGAAATCAAGTACATAAATAATAATACATTTTTCTCTACTTGCCTTAGACAAGTAAAACCACTTAAAACGAGTATTGCAATTTTCCTATAATATCTCAATGAATCGTAAAATGATTGTGAAAATTAAATTGATTGTAATGATCATATTTCGATAAGCATATAGCACTCGAAATACGTAAACTATCTAAGAATTAATGAAGTGAAAATAAAATAAAATCTATTCAAATTCAATTTAAATCACTCGCATCCGTCACTTTGCGTTACTTAAAAATTTCAAGTGAAACGTATTGCAAATTAATCGCCCAAATTTATCGCACAATTTCGTTTTACTCAACTTCTTACCTAAATCCATCGCATACAGAGCATTTTCTTAGAAGCGCTTGGTTTTCATTTCTTTGTTTCAAGATTATGTGACCATTTTTGTCTTTCTATTCTTTTGTCGTTCAATTTCTTTTGCCGACCCACTTCCAACATTATAAATGCCTATGAAGAGTCACAGAGCTCTGAAATTCTCGAAAACTTTTCTCGTGTTATGTAATTGTACAAAAAATTGAACATCTTTTCTATTGACTATGCTGTAGTGGTTGTACAAAAATGAGAGAAATTGGCTACGCCTACCTAACACTATAGGGGATCAAAGTTTAATTTTTTTTCAATACCTTCATAAGAAGCAGAAACAAGCTTCAAAAACCCCATAAAGTACATAAAATCTTGGCCAGGTGCACCTAAGCATGTCCCTCTGTTCCTCTCTCCGTCTGTCAGTTCGACCAACTGTGTATTAGCTTTGGGGAACATTTTCCCATCCGCATAAATTATTATGTCACTTACAAATGGAAAATTGGAAAAAGAATTGGAAAAGGGCTGAAGCGGGTCGAAGGATACTTCTATAATGCACACACGTCTGCACAACCAAAACTGTGTTTTTTTCCGCCTTTTTTATGATCATGGTGATGGGTGTAAAAGCTTAGGTCACGAACGAATATAATTTTTTTACTTGTTTCTGTTTTAATAAAACTTAAGCCAGTTACGCTTTGCTGCAGAGCCCCCTAACTTAAAGATATCTTATGAGAAAAGTTCCGTTGTTGCCGTTTTTCAATATTTTTCAGGAATAATTTTTTTGATGAATACTTAAATGCACGCCCAAGGACCTCACCAAATATTATTATTCTATTACCTTTCCTTCCATCTAAGAAAATTTTTCAAGGAAACACCTTCTTTTTTTTTTTGACTGTTACAGTGGTCTTACTCCGCAACGTAATGAACTTATGTGAACACACACCCTTCATACTTTCGAGCAATTGTTATAAATAATTTCATGAATCGGCTCGAAATCTGAAAGTGAAAAACAGAAAACTGATATTGAGGTAGAAAGATTCCTTCGTCATATTAATGCCAAGGAATTCTAAGGAAGTTCTGAAACAGGCTGGAGTCTCGAAATATTTTACTTAGGAGGATTATTATTATTATTTACCAACATCTACATCTCAATATCTTAAACATTAGATAAAACTGACAACCGCTTCGAATAAAGCCACAACTACTTCGACCACTTTACGGCTTTGCTGGTATATGTTCTAGCGCCCATCTGCCTATATTTTGAATACAACCTAGTTAATGTAAATATTTTCCAATATTTTCTCGGACAAGAAACGAAACTTGAAGACAAATGTTTGCAATTATTGCGTAATCTAAGCAATATCACACAGACGGCACAAGTCACAAAACTGCCACAAGCATTCTCTTCCCTGGTTTCCCTAATTTTTGTTGCGTCTATAGCTCCGGAACACGGAATTTAATATAAAATCACGAAGCACTGTAACAGTAAAACACATGATTTTCTCCTATTATTTGCGATCAGTCAATACGGCTGTCATTGACGTTGCGAAATGACATTCTGTTAGAGCGTCAATCTAACGAAATTTCAGTGCAATTTATTTTTAAAAATTTGACTATGAGTTCTAATTAACATTCTATTTAACATAAATACTTAGCACGTCCCATCATTAAACACCCTACACTACTTTGCTTAATATAATTATGCATATAAGGACTTTTCAAAATAACGAGTTATATGGCCAGTAATCCGAAAAAGTGATCCGATCCAATGCATTTTCAGTAGCTTTCGTTCTTGGGCCAAAATTCGTAGGTGTACCAAAATTCATGAAAAGATCTCAAAAATTGCGGCCTCTAGCCTAAGCACAAGAAAGCAAGACAGACAGACAGACAGACAGACAGACAAACAAGCTTAAATTGATACAAAAAGTGATTCTCAATAGATCGGTATAGTAAAATGTAAGTCCTTCTGGGTCGTGCATACATCCGTACGAACTTAATATACCCTCTATAACATACAAGTGGCGTGGTTTATAAAAAGCTTCGAAAATAAACGATATTAAAATAACATTAAAAGTGCTTAAGCCCTGGGGAATTCAAAATTTAAAATTCATTTATCCACTTAATTTATTTATTTTATATTCACATGCGCTGACATTCGACACGAACTAACGCTGCTTTTATTATTAGGCTCGATATTTTTTTTAACTATATGCATTCACTCAATGAATACGTTTAATTTTTTTGCAAATTGAGTGACATGACTACGAAATGAGCTCGAAAAAAAAAAAGAAAAAAAACACAACCCGACTAATTAACGGGATAAATATTTTACATCGGGAATAAAAAAAAAAAAAAAAGCTAATTAACACAATTAAATAATAGCTTATATACTCATCTCATGTAAGCTTTTTAATAAATACATATGTTTATCGTAATTAATATTCAAACATAGTTGACAACTATAGATTGGACAACGCAAAGCTTGTATTAAAGAAATCCGACAACTTTTTCACATGAAATGACATCAGTTACATAAGTAATTAGTGGAACAAATTTATTTAAAATTGCGAATAAAAAAAAAAAACTAAAAACAGTTATATGCTCGAGTAGTTTCTATCCATCGTTTTTTGTAACCAACGGACACTATACTAGTTAAGCCATGCTCCTTGAAACATTGAAAATGCGCTGATGAATACACTTTCACTTTACTTTACTAACAATTTCTTTTGCTAAAAAAAAAAAAAAAAACATAGAAATTCAAGCGAAGATTACGTTTACATTACGCTGCGAAAGGTATAGCCCGAGTTGTTATTTAATACCCGTTCAAATTTGCATTAAGTGTAAAATGTTGCTTTATCACAATTCATCAATTTTCGACAAAGCAACTGAATGCCTTTGTAATGTATTGACAAATTGAATGAAATATTTTAGTATTAACGATAAAAACCATTAGTAATTGAACGAAACAGTTGCCCAGTTGTCAAGTAAATATTATTTTACTTGATATTTTCAACACACACCCAAAGCATTTGACGACTTTTGAGGTTTGGTAAAGTGTTTGGCTCTTGTGTTGCAGAACGCTTGCTCTGATATATTGATTTGACGAATCTCGTATTAATCGCATGCACCTCAAATAAAAATACCACCCGTCGAGCTTATAGTTATAAGCGATTTTTTGGCGACAATTCTACAAACATTCCCAACGAATGCCCAAACTCAAGCAGTAACGGATCGTTCGCCATTGGTTCGGCATATCTGCATCATTCTGTGTATAGCGCTCGAGTGACTTGTCGTGAAAGATGAAATGATTTTAACCTTACGTAACTAGCAGAAAAATTTTCAATCCGAAAAAAACTAGACCCGTATAGTAATCAAATCAGCGACTAAAGAAGCTTTCGTTTTTGTACTTTTCAAAAATCATAAAATAATTTAAAGGATGGCATCGATCAACTAATAGATAATTGAAGAAAGAATTTTGGTTTTCATACTGCGCGTAAAAGAGATAACCCTGAACAATATAGATGCACATGTACACAACTACAATTTACTTTATTGTTATCATATAAATTTAGCCAGAGAATAAATTCTAAGACTAAAGTCTTAAAGCACTAGCATCTCAGGCTTTCGGCTTACAAATTACTTTACTTTAAACTAAAACTTTAGAATACAACTCTTATAAGAGTGAGAAGAGAAATTTTCAGTCAAGCACTACAAAAAGCTCCCGTTGATCGGACCTATTAGCGTATAATGAAATCTTATACTCAGTTTTCACTTACAAACATAATAAGTGGATATTGGATCCAAATATTTGCAACAATGTCCTGGCGGAAGGAGTTCGTAGCGCATAACGTAAAAATAGTTGAAGAAAACCATGATTTTAGAGCGTTCTTGGAGTGGTTTTTTCGACCTTGGCTCGATTTTCGTCCTTTCCCCTTCGCGGATCCTAGTTTCATTTCCCCTAAGAATCGCAAACAAAATTTAATGCAACCTCTTTGCTTACGCAAAACAACGCATTGTAAAAAAATCAGGAAACATTTTTTTGGTATCGCGCAAAGCGCATTACCGCTGAAGCGCTAATGACATTTTTGATGTGACATTTGGCACAGATGTCGGCACAGTGCTACGAATTTCGAAAAAAAAATCATTTCACAAAATAAATAAAGAGTTTTGGGGTTAAAAGCGTATTCGCCATGGTTTTTGGACACAGTATTTAAATCTTCTTTGGTATTGCCATAGTTTCCATAGCAAAGTTAATATTCTTGTCAACGATCTTATTGCTCTTCACGTACTTTCGTCCCAATATACCAAAATTTTGTGTTAATTGTCATCTAAAAACTTAATTTTCATGAAAACTACTATGTGAGGTGGAAGCCGAGAAACAGATCTACGTGGTCCGAATTCGATTCGGTCAATTTATTCATCAAATTCTTGTTTTCAAAATTTTATTCTTTTTGGCCCCATAAAAGCTGACTTTTCCCGGGAAGGCTTATATGGAAGTGCATGAAAACAATTGGCCCAAGAAATTCGAATTTTTTATATCAATGTATTGGGCCGAAACACTCTCACTTACCAATTTTTACTAAGAAATTTTGTAAATTTCAAATCTTTTACGTGTGACAACTTTTTCGCTATAAGTCGTTATATGGAGAATAGTGCTGCAAATAGTTCGATCCAGTCTATATTCAACACCGTGAAGATAATGTTTCTGAATCTATCCGTATAGTGAAAAGTGGAAGGAAAAGGGGAGTTTGAATCCCTCTTCGTATTATAAACACCCGCACAAATACAGTTTACTCTATACCGCACGTAGTGTAGAAGTTGTAAACTTGTTCTGGAACGACATTTATTCTTATACAGAGGAAAAGTAGCGATACCGACTCTGTAATTTCGATCACAGCTAATGAAAAACAATATTATAATCCTTGTGAAGCAAATCGCTTTTAGTAAATGCATAAAAAACTTGAAACATTTTTACTACCGCGAATTATTATTCTTTTTCAATATTCCTATCAATTTTTTATAAATTAATTAATTTCGATGTTACGGCGTACGTTGTTAGTCTCATGTTACTTGAGAATACAAACTCATCGATACTTTCATTAGTACAGTAGTTTTTGCTTTCATCTTTTATTTATTACTGGTTTTTAAGGTAAAATATTGGCTATAATTGTGAAGCTTCTTGTTATTTGTGAAGGCGCAGACGGGGTGTTATTGAATGGAACTTTTAGATGGGTACCGTTCCTTTAAGACTATTTCAATTTTTTTTTTGTTATAATAGGAAAACTTGCAGGCAGCTTCCAATTTCATTTTTAAGCTTAGCTTTAAGCTAATTCGCATCAGTCAGTGACTTTGAGAATATGCAATTTTTACAGCTTCACTACTTCCAATAAGAAAGAGCAACGAATTAGAATACAACAATAAACAATGTATATGTATTTTAGGCAAAATGATACAAACAATAAATCTGTGGGGTTAGGGTAGGCCTGTTAATGTACATTTATATTCTAAGAAAGTTGGTACGCCTGAAGAAAGTTGGCATACCTGGAAATAATGAGTACCTTGGAGCACTGAAAATCGATCGGAAACGGGGTCGGTATAGATCTTTTTTGCAGAATATTTTTATCTGTGTGAGTTTTTGTTCCCCAACAACAAGATTTCCGGCTCCACACACACACACTATTGGTTTGTAATACGTGTAATAATATTTCCTATCTGCGTAAGGAAGGTCTTATCACAGCTTGCTTAAATACTTACTGCAAAATACTGCTCTGCACGATCGATTTGTGCTTAAAATTTGATTTCTCACATTACAAACATAATGTTCCCAATCGATTTCCATAGCCTTTCTACAACATATTTTTGCTTGATATACCCTTTGACTCGCTATATATAAAACACAAAACACAACGCATACGTCAGAATTCATTTCGTGATTTATATAGAAACACAACTTGAAGGTATGAAATTTGTGGTCATGTGCTCAGAAAGCTAGGAAAGCCAACTCACACAAACTGTTTGCCATTTTAAGTAAGGTTAAGTAGGTTACGAGTTAAGAGAGTTAAAGAGCCATCTGGAGATCTTCGATTGTCAACGATGAGATAGATATTCAATTCCTATCAAATCGAAAGTTGCCTTAAGACACCGCCGTATTTACAATGAATAAATGAAAAGTACTTTCACAAGAAATGCGTTAAAAGTTATTCTTATTAACTGTTATGAAAATTTCGCGTATGTTGAGCAAGTAAGTGTTTAAGTTAACTACATTCAGTTCATAGTAATAAACAAAAAATATTTGAACAGAATTTATAAAATATTTGCGTTCATTGGTTGTAAATGTTTTTCACGTAAAACTCTTAAAATTTTTAAAATTAATTTTAATTATTTTTACAAGCAAGCTGTGCACTAAACTATGCATACATAACAATTGTTGGATGTTGGTAATGCTTACATAAAATATTCTTAAATTCTTTTCTCAACACGATACCAGGAAAGTAAAAGCACATCTCGAGCAAATTTACTGCGATTTTAATTCATGTCAGCCAGCAACTGTTAAGCCCCGACAGAAATGGAATAAAATTTTCTTTCCCCCTTCTGCTACGAAAACAAATTCAACGATGATTGAAATAAAAACAATAAAAGAGGCAAACAGAGACTGTCATTGCGGTCGTATAAGCTGAATATATTGTATTGCTGGTTAGTGTACACCATAAAAACTCTAGTTCGGATAACAGAATTTAAAGAGGAAGAGATAATAAAAATAAATTTATACACGCAACCTATTTGCAAAGCTTACAATCGCACTGATCCGCCTTATGCAAGCGTATCTGAAAAACAGGGACAGCAGCTGGAATCAGATTAATACGGAAAATAATCAAGCAATGGAAGACACACGGCATTCCATTCATTTAAACCCTTAAATAAGCTTTTAGTCCATAGGCAAAAAAGGCTTTGTCTTGTAAGTATAAACTAGAACCAGTAGGTTGTTTGCAAAACCTCCAATGTGGCCTTTTGCTCGTTATTTAATGCATCAGTTGTAATACACTCGATATAACAAAAGAGGAACAAATTCCGGAATAAATACGTCAACCAGTCCCTCCCTTCCACTACACCTATCTCCCTCAACTAATCTAACAAAACAAATGTAGAAATGTTGCGAAAAAATATTTTTATTTTTCACTATAGCCTCCTTTGAGTTCGGCACGCCCATCGACATGTAATGGCTTTGATAGCCTATTTATAGAGCCAACGAGTCCCCCAAAATTCGCATTAACCGAAGGCTCCACATCTTCATTACTGGCGAACCATTGTTTTCAGCTTGAAAAATGAAAGAAATCCAATGGCGATCCGTCTGACGCAGATGGCAAAATGCGGGTAAATTTAATTTCTTGACACTGACCAGTAGAATAACGGATAAACGTATGAATCAGAATGCCTTCATTTTTCCTTGACGCCATCACTCAAAACGTTGGAAGGTCGCACACACACAGCCCACAAAATTTGCAACGGGGCTGCTTTGTCACCGTCTTTATGCCTAATGCTGCCCTTTCAACCCATTATTTTGATTCATCCTTCATCTTAGGCATGTGAAGTGGCGGACGGACACACGTTCCATTCATGATTATGATTCGACGCACAACCTGGCCATTATTGATCCGACTTGACTGAAACATTTCCCCAAAAATCCCCAAATTTCCTCTATGAGCAAACGGTGTATCCATTCTACGCATAGCTTTCTCATGCTCAATAGCAATTTCGGAAATCCTTAGATCTGTTTGAGGATTCCCTTCCCCAATTCGAATGTGACTGTTCCATTTGACTAATCCTGGCGATGCACTATAGTCCCAAAAATCACTTTTCTTGACCAAAAATATTGAAATTTAAATTTCTATTACATTTTAAAAGATTTTTTTCTTAAAACTTTAATTTTAAAATCTATAAAAGTTTTAAAATTTAAATATACTATAAGCACATTTTTGCGCAAACATTGCACTTTTATTAAATCCTTCTTCAATTTAAATTCAACTCATCAAAAATTGCTTAATCTTGTACACAGTAGTAGGCTGCAAAAAAAAAAAAAAAATTATTCGCACACACTGCAAGAAACCGCAAAATCGAAAACTGCATAATTCGAACTAATTTTGGTTTTCGACCCCATGTTTAGGAAACGAAACGATACGAAATTTTTAAAGCTTCGGTCAGCGTACGAAGTAAAATAAATTGGAAAAATTCGAAAAGGCTTCTGGGAAAAGTAATTTTATTTTTTCTCGCATTCGAGTTTTATTTTTATATTTCCATCACCTTTCTTGCCCTTGTTTCACTCTTATTCGGACACGTTTTGTTTTCCACCGGATCAAACACTTGATATAGGCAAACGCAATTCCGGTTACATATGCATCGAAGAATTGCAACCTTTGACGACTTGTCGTATAACGAGAAATTTTGTATTACAACAACACCGAACATATCTTTCGTTCAGATTCGAAGAATAAAAATAAAATTGGAGAATGTGAAAAAATTGCCAATCAGCCAAGAAAATTGAGATATTTGAGATTAAAGCGCGATGCCTGCAACTCGCATGCATTTGCTGAAATTCTTTCATCCAATACGGTATAAACGAAGAAGCAAATCCGGGTATGTGCGAGTGAATCGGATTTGGTAGTCATTGCAAGTTCACCGAGACTCTTTCTTCACTATTGATTTTTTTTCAAAAGAATGCTAAACATGGTAACGTCTCCAGACTCAAACGAGTACCTCATGTTACCCACGTTAGTTAAAAAGAAATTGCAAAGAGATAGCGTTAATAATTACATTGATTATACTGAATGATGTCGCGACAAAACAACACCACGGTAATAACTTTACATATGTTACGTAGCAATTTATTTGATCTCATCAGGAAATTTTGTTCATTTTATGCATAACTGGGTAAACCTTCAATAACGCAATAACGCGCAATTGAATTTTCATACTTACGAGCTCATAGTCTGGTTTAGAAGAAAGAAAAATCATCATTGAATACCGCTGCCACCAACAACTGCAACGCAATTGCATAAAGAATTATGTGAAAATTGTTCGCTTTATTTTAGTAAAGCCATCGATGAGAATGGCAGCAGGTCAAAAAAACGTTAGTCCTATCAAATATCATCCATTGCACTCATCGTCATGCCCCGCCCGTTCTGCTTACGACGTACTGCACTCGATAAGTCATGTGACGTCTCTGAGCAATGTTTCAATTTCTATGAAAACACTGAAAACGAACAACATTTTCACCGATCAATTTTCAACCATTGTTTCAAAATGAAGCCATACATTTACCTAAAAGTTCTTGCACATCAAATATCTTTCCTTTTGACACCACTCGTTTACTTAACAATTTTTATGACAATCTACGTAAGTGTGTGCATGATGTGATAGTTGGTTTTATTTGGCAATTGTTCAACAGTTTGTGTAATGGTTATGCAAAAGTTTATATAGTAATTAGTCTATATAGTGTTGTCTCCACGCACAAGAGGTCTCATTACACTTTCAGTTAATTTTTATATGGTATTAAAGTATGAGCCACATCGACTTCAACCCACTGAAGGCCGCTTTTTCGCAAACCTATTACAAAGTCGATCAAGACCGTATGTTTTCTCATGCGTTAGAAATCCCGTCTTTTACTTTAGTCAATACTTGCTCTTCTAATTTTTCTCAGTTACATTTTTTTTTTTAATGTAAATTCGGATGAGTAACCCCGTAGGTAACAATTGTGACTATCAAGTATTGAAATCACACTCCACTCGTAGCTATAGTGAATGCTCAACCGATGAACGCATAACACTTACCGATCGGGCACACACTCACTAGGTTGCGGCCATCACTTCCTTATTTCTTTCTTTCTTTCTTTCTCTCACCTCACCGCGTTACGCGAATAGAGGACGTTGTCTGAGTGATACAAAAAAAAACTTAATGGGCATCTGTGAGATGGACAAAGACTAAGATTCTGGTGCCCATCGTCAGATCAGATCTAACAACCGAATTAGCCTTATCATACAGCAACACAGACTCGCAGATGATGATGATTTCTAAACAACTTTACAAAGTCTCCATATCGTGGTTAAAAACATCAACCGAAACCTATCATTAGAACAGAATAGTTTTTCCGGAAACTGCCAAGACATGTACGTATTCCAATTACTTAGCCATACACTCGGCTCTTTGCCATCCTCGACACAAAATTGAAACACACTCTTAAGCTGATCATTCTAAAAAACAGGCGATTTTTTAAGATACCTAAGTGGATGGATGGTGACGCACTTATCGTAGCGTTAACTTTCATTCCCCTTTTAAATGGTTTTCGAAAGGCAAATAAGTCGATTTCAAAGTGAAGCTTTGTTGACTCGAAAAAGTCGTGCTGCATGAGCCTAACTTAAATTAGGTTACAATTTTTGAAGGAACAGAGTATTGTTATTTTACACAAATACACTTTATTAAGCTGGCGAACAGACGAATACTGCATGCACTGCCTTTTAATATTTGACGCATTAATAATTAAATAAACGAAATAATCTTTTAATTTAACGAACACCAACTTCACTCGGCAACTTCCTGTATAACCTGTAGGGATTTCATTATCTTTCCAAATTACATTTCATTTATACAAGTACACCAGTATATCTGCAATTTTCCGCTCATTAACATTTTTCGGCCACAGGTGATAAGGATTTGAAAAAATAATTAAAAATCTGCTTATGTCAATCTTTTCAGAATCATTGTGTGTGTGTGTATGTTTGATTGAAATTTACAAAATTTGTTTTGGCAGTAAAGAGAATATATTTTATCAATAAACAATACAATAAATTGAATGACGCACGTAACATGCTATGTGAGCGTAAGAATTTTTTTTTAAAAAACTTGAACTTAACGGATTTTTATTACAAACAAGCTTTTGTGGTAGTAAAATTATAAACTCTCTAAACACACGACAGATTTTCGAACTTAGGCTGATGCCAGTAACAGATCGAATCAAATTTATTATTCTAATCAAAATTGTGAGCTCGATCCGGAGCAATTTGCTATACCTAATAAGATTATTTGGCAAATTTAATACGCATTCGGAAAACAACAGAAATCCATAGAAAATGATGAGATGAGCAGTCAGAGCAGATTGTCAGGAAGAGTAAAGTTCTACGGATGAATAAAATTTCATAGCAAAGCAACGAAACGCTTGCTTTCATTCATTTAATATTAACTGGGAGAGAAAAAATGCCGTAATCAGAAGAAGCAAGTAACACAAGCCGTGTCTAACGGAAGGAATTAAATTTTGCTTTTAGCAGAAATTCAACGACATGAAGTCAACGAAAGAAACAAAAATAATTCATTTTATTAAGTGCAACTTAATATAAATTGTTTTTAAAATCCAACTTGTTTATGTTTGTGCACGAAGGCTTGTGTATTTTAGTGGAACACTAATTCTTTACGATTTTTTTTTTGTTTTTGTTTTTTCTTTTATACCTACATATACGTACAAAACGAAAAACAAATATTTTTTCTACTTCCCATCGGGTATATAAAATTTGTCACAGATTCTTGCCGCCAAGAAACGTTCGAAAGAAATGTTTCGAAAGTGTTAACTGATTAATGATGAGGTTATGTATGATTCCGATAGTTGTTGAACGATTGTCGGAGTCGATTAAAACTTTAAGATCAACATCTCTAAGATACGACTTTGCTAATTTGTTCGGATGTCTTTACTTCTTAATGATTTCCTCTCGGTGTGCATCCAAGTGTTTTTCTAAATTTTGCCGTTCGGAAAATAAAAACAGAAACACTCCAAAGACATTTTTCCCTTTTTTTGTTTTATTTTCAAGATATACGTTACGTGGTTTCTTACAGTAACGTGCTCACTTACGGTGTTGATCACATTGGCGGACGAAAAATCTTGCTCTTCAAAGTTTTCCAACAAAATCTTTAGATAGGCTCAACATCCTTTATCGACATAAATAAAGGAATCATTTTAACAAAGGTTAAGAGTAGGATCAACTCCTTCCTTCAGCAAAACAAACCTGATCTCGGGTCCTTCTTCTTCATCAGGATCGATGAGTTCATCAAACACTTTTATCTACGAAACTGCTTCCTTTTGATAGATTTCACTAAAATTTGACTTATGAGAGCGTATCAGAATGCGCTTTGGAAACATGAACTGAATGAATTTGCGAGTATACAAAAAAAAAAACTCTATCGGAGCATATACACGCAATCTATAGCTGAGGTGATATTTGCAATCCCCCATATTTCTAAACATTTATCGTAACTTTTATAAATGCTTTCATAAAAGAAAATATCGTAATGTGCAATAAATGCCACATTAACCTAAACAATATTTGTGTACATACGTTTTGTATGCATACATTTTGTAAATAAATTTAAAACTTGAAATGGTGTTAAAGGTTGCTCGCCTATATTGAAAATCCTATCGTATTTCACCATTGAATCCTTCGCCTACTCCACTACTTATGCCGATAAGTAATATAAAAATTATAAATTGTTAGAGCTTTTTCTACTTTTAATAAAAAATCCAGTTAGTAGCGTGTATGAAACAATTCGGCCTCAGCCGAAGATAACGTTTCTTTTGTTATGATTTGGAATGAAATTCATGTTATTGCGTTAACCTTGCGAACAAATGAAAAATAAATCAAAAATTCTCTTATCAATATGCCTGGAAAACATTAGTATTCTTGTCTATATATATATATATATATATGAGCAGTTGATTCTCTCCGGGATTTCAAAATAGCAAAAAGACAATAAATTGATTTTAAATATCTTTTTGCTTAAAAAAACAGTAAATATGCTGCGTTACAGTTTTCTGATATAGGCATGTCTCCGCTGATTAACATATGTGCAATCAAAACTCCCCTGTTAGCATATGAATACAGAAATAAATTGTAACATTTCGTTAAAGAAGCTGATAATACCATAAGCATCTCGACATCCAATTTGGAAGAGATTAATGATAAGCAGCTTATAAAAAAATGGGAACGATTGTATATGTGCTCGTATCCTTTAATGTCACGTCTGGAAATCATATCAACACAACAAATGGTTAACCATTCTTGGTAACTGGGTAAAGCGCAATATCAGACAAAAAGTTTATTATTTCTATACATACATGCCGTCCACAAAGCCATATACAGAGAAATCCGTCAAATCAGAAGCACTTCTAACGGGGAGCTTCGTCTATATGTTAGTTCTCTGTGCTTGTCAGAGCTTGGCATAAAAACTGCACTGATTTCAAGCAATGGACTTTCAATATCCTTTCTATCCTTTCTAATGCGAAGACTTGCTTTTTTCTCAAGGTGAACGCTTAAAGAGAGAGTATCTTTAATAGGCAGTTTTTAAAAAAAATTGATTGTGAAAATTAAGCGAAATATGTTACGAAACTCAACTGATGAAGTGGAGGGTTGTTATTGTAAAAATTTGAAGGAAATGCATAACAAATCCCCTTAACTCGCTGAAAAACCTGCTGGGAAAACTATTTATAATGGAACAGAAGGTCGCATAACAACTTTTAATTCTTTAATTTCTCTCAAAGGGGGCGTTTGCAAGATAAATTATATTTGGCTCTGATCGAATCTCTTCTTTTGTGTAAGATAAACGTGGACATTTTTTTTGTGTGTCTATTGTAGTTGACCAGTAAACAGCAACAAACCCGAAAGCAAAACTGCTCTCAATTTTTGTTGCCTCGTAGATGTTTCCCTTAACAAGTTTTGGGTCACTTCCATATTCTTTTACAAATTTGATAGCGACAGATAGGAAAACTGAAGATGTTCTCAGTTCACGTGGTATTACATAGATAAACCGATTTGGTTCATTTGGAATAACTGCGTGCAAGAATTTTTAATGGTTTTGGTAGATTTTAAATTAATAGCTTCATGTTCGCAGTCAGTAGAATGTTTACAACAGATATAACACAGATGGACAGACGGATGTGGTTAAATGGATTCCGAATATGTGTGTTTATTAAAAATATATATACTTCGTGGACTTTCTGAAACATATTTCTGGGCGTTGCAAACGTTTTGACGAAATCAACATACCTCTCATTCTTCTTCGCTGGTGGGTATAAGAATATTCTCAATTATAGTCCGTATGTTGCTTGATAAGCACCAGATTTCATAACTGTAACGTACTCATTAATATTGAGGATTCCCAGATATGTACTTAAAGATAACTAATAAACCAATAATTGAAAATTGTATTCTGGCTTACACGAGAGATAATTTTGAAAAAATTTTCCGCGAAAATGTTAATAATATTTTCGATAATAGGCGGGGATCCATAAGAAGTGCGCTATTAAAATAATTGCGTTTGACTGAAAATTAATGAAAATATATATAGAACTTTGTGATGTGCATTTTATACAAAGTCCATCCACGGGATTTATGTTAAAACAATTGAAGCGTTGTTGGCAATGCTTGAGATAAATTTCAAGGCGAAGAATTCAGTTTAGAGTTATGAGAATCATGGCCAGTTCAAAAAAAAATTACTACTCTTAAAATTCGTTCAGGCGTTACTATAATATTATCGTTACTTAGTCAACTTGTTATCAATTGCATCAATAGCGGAAATCAGTCTGTCCGTGCTTCCATCTTGTTGTCTTCTGCTCAACCTATAGGCCGCAGTTGTTGAGATATTTTAATGAAGTTTGGTGCACTGATGTGTTTTGGTCCAAAAGTCGCCGCTGCCGAAAATGGATCGGATCCGAACACTTTTTCGACTACATGTCATATAGCAACTTATCGTTAGAAGTCATTATATGAGTAACTGTGGGGGGTGCAGGTTATTTAATGGTAGGCCATCGCCCCCTACAGTATTTTTACTTGTTTTTTGATGAAGACAGTGTTTGGGTATATAAATGATTCGGCCGTAAGCATATATAATTCATCATCATATGGAATCTTTAGTCCAGTGATACTAAAAATTAAAAAAAAAAAAAACTTATCTCTTTACATTTATTTATGTACATATTGTATAAGAAAGTAGTGCACAAATTCTTCATATACTGACCGTTTATTTATTTCTTATGGAAATTCTACTCTTTCGCTTGCCATACGCAAATATTTGTATTGATATTTAAATATTATAAATGAATTTATCAGCAAAAGCAATTATTTTGATTTATCTCAATATTTAAGATATTTGGTATTGTTTAAGATATCTCTCCTAAGTGTACGTATGTAAGAATTTTTTAACCTTACAGGTAATTATTCAATGTTCCTGAAAGAAAGCTTTTAAGAACGCAATAAATTATATTTAACAGAAGTATTAGGTTATCTGAGATGCATTAAGTCTGATAATGAATAGAATCGTGTTTATATATCATATATCATATGATATGAATGTGAATGAAATAAATTATAATTTCCTGGCGAATCCATATTTTATCGACCACTTGACATAATTAAACTTAAGTTCTGGTAACAAAACTAATATTTGTTGGTCTTTATAGTGGTGACATAACTTCAAACTGTCTATGACCTAAAGGAAAACATTTAGATTTGAACAGAGATTGCAACTTGTTGGACAATACAGCACGATACACGCTCCCGAATTAATGCAAACGATAATATGCAAGGAAATAACAGCCAAGCTTTTAAGGTGTATGGACTACTGCCCATAATTACATATAATAATAATAGTAATCATGCCATTTATTTGTTTGGGATTGTCTTGAGAAAAAACATCATAGAGAAACGATACAGGATTTGAAGCCAAGCAATTGCTTCAACAAGCTTTAGAGAAATTTAAGGCAAGAAAGCACACTTCAATCAAGAACGGAATTGTCAATGATTTTAAATCACAAATCATGTTCTTATTGAAGTAAAAAGTTTGGCCCTTGATGTGTTGTTCCCCTTAATTTAGCTCACATCGGAAAATATTTTACACGCTTCTAATGTTTATCAACAAATATAATTAATTAAATTATAAAAGCAATATTTATAAATAATCGACCGAAGAGAGAATTCTTCGAACTGTTTTAACTTCACAGCCGCAATAGGTGGAAAATATATTATCGATTAACTGCTACTTTTCATGTCTCTTACACTGTGAGATTTCTACGGCATTCATTTGAGCTGCCAAACATAAATTGCTTTGATTCTGTTACCTTTCCCTTGCAATTAAGTGACTTCTTGATAAAAAATGTTGTCTTGGAAGTACAATGACTGTCACTAACGCGCATAATGCGATGTTTTTTTCCAATCAATCATTTTTAACTTTAGCAAAAGCAAGCACTTTTTTCTTACTTTATTACTCTCTTTATTACTCCTCTTATATATATATATATATACATGTTGCATGTGTGCATAGGGTTTGTATTTGAAAATATAAATAAATAAATTTTTCTTAAAAATTGCTAGCATTTTATTGAGTGAGTGTTTAATGCTTTTATTTTTCGACATTTTGCTTTCGGGATATTTTGGAATAATATCGATGTAATTTATTTGATTGTGTGTTCAACAAGTTCTTAGTTTAATTGTTGATTTATATGTTTATAGACCACACAAGATAGAGATGAAGCAAGAGTTCATTATTTGAGCTTTACCATCATCTCCATCTTTGCCGGGCAACCAACTTAGAATGCATTACGATTGTTAAAAAAATTCCTTAATAAAAATCTCTTCCTTAACTTCAGGGCGAAAACGTTGCAAGTAAACTACTTGCGTCGCAGTAACCAACATATGAGTGGCTGAGCATGATATCGTTAAATTTCTTCCCTACAGCAAAACCACCTATAAAAACTATGTGTCAACTTTTCAATAAATCTTACATAGAGGCGAACATATGCCCGTTTGTGAGGTTATGGACTAGATTTCGGTCACGAAATATGTCGCCCCAGAAGTGATTTAAGTATTTTTAGCTGAAACCGATCAGGCGACTTTAAGCAACGTGCTTACCTTATTTGATTCCGCATTTCTAAGCTAAAGTTACCTTGTCAAGGAAAGGGCCTTCAGACCGACCTATGGAAAACCCCGAATACTTTTTATACTCTATTGCGAAGTATAAGAAGGAAAAATTCGAAATATCTTACTGAAGGCTTTCTTATCACCTCATCATAAATGTTTTTGTGCAGTAAAGCATGATTTCAACTTTGGTTTGTTTGCTGCTCATTTTGGCTCATACTTTACTTGAATAGAAATATACTCATTTGCACTCACACACTCACACACTCACACTCACACACTACTGCTTCGTAACATCTAAGTAGGTATTTAAACGTACAAAATCTTTGAAACAAGAAATAAATATCTTTTTAGCTTTGGCTTTTGAGTTTTCTTAATGACATACAAAAGGGCGTGAATAGAAATTTAATTAAACCGCATTCTCTGCACCGTTACATTTTCATTCCCTCTTCTTGTAAACCCACTTGTAATGCCATTTCAAGCATAAGTTTTTCCACCCATGAAAACACATATGTCTTACACTGGCTAGATTACCGTTTGCAAGTTTTTAAATTACTTAGCAGTTTATAAGCAACATAAGGTTGTTTTTAATTATTGTTAACGCTTATACTGTTTCTAATTGATTTACTGTACACATCATGTTGGCAGTAAGTGGTATACAGCAATGTATCATGCGCTCGTCCCACATCACATACGTATCATATAAGCAAAGCTAAAAGTAGCTAAAAGGGCAAAGTTTTATTATGTATTTATGTCTGTTGTCACACACACACACACACACACACACACATACATACACACCTATATAAGATGATTTTATTTCAATTTGCCTATAAACGATCTTATGGACAATAGACATGAGAATTCCAAGGTTAGACATTATTTTATTAAAAATCTCCTGTCATCGAAGGAAAGGTCTGTCTTCTCATTTGTGTGGTTTTGTTTTTTTAATTGAAATGGAAAAACTGATTTTATGAAGGCAAATGAATCCTTTCTATTAATTATGGAATTTATATATAGAAGATGATATCATTAGTACAACCATCAAGCCCCTCCAAGCTTGCATTCGATACTTTTTCGAATAATTCTACCGCCACAATCCCCTAATTCATATCTTGGTTTTAAGACATGACTTATCTTCCGCTTATTCGCAGGCACTTTCCTTTTCGAATAAGCCTGAACATAATAGTACAACATTTTCGAATCAAATAAATGGAGATCTGAATGTCTTGTAATTACTCCCTCATCGAACTTGAATAGCAAAGAGCTTATTGAATGACGACATCCGTGGCATGTCGCATCGTCGCACGGCTCGAAACAAAGTCTACCCACTGAAGAGAATATTGCGGCCCTAAGCAAGAAAATGGCAAAAATGAAGGCACGATTTTATCGATAACGTTCTCGTTTCAAAATCGAAGCCAGTTCGTTGTGCGTTTTTTTTAACATAACTTGCTTCTTATATTAGGGGATCGCGTCATGTAAACTAAAGCCCCTGGTTGTGTAACATCCAGTTCACTCACCTACTTGAACATCGTTAACTTTTTCGATAATTGCAAATACGAAAATTGACTTTACTTTTTGAGCAGACCTAAGTTAGTTGTGGCATATTTTATGTTTCACCTTTTTTTAGGAATTCTAGTTTTTTAAATGCTGCTAAACGCATTGCAACTATATCGAGACATGATTCTAATCTGATACTGTAAGCCATCCGAACTCAAGTGTATGGCGATAAAGCGCTATCCGCATTAGTACTTTTTGCTCTGTCTGTATTTTATTTACTATTTATATTCTCTATGAACTGTTTCCTACTTATTTACTATTTAACTGTACTGCGCTGTTATGCTGTCCAATTTATTATCAGCACTGTAATTTATCTGCCGTATTATGTCCAAAACATTTTTTATCCGCCTTGCTTATTAGATCTTTGATCAATTATCTGTTCACACATTGCAAGATATAGAAGCTTGTATAGGAAGAGACGACTAAATCAATTCTCAATTCAATTCAAAATATCGTCTCAAACACTTTTCACAGTAAACCATAGGCTTTGACATACCCAGGATTTAGATCAACTTTCTTGCTTTTTTTAAGCAAACTGTTAACGAAAATGCGATAACTTCGCGTCAAAAAAAATACTTAAGAAAACATTTTTTAATAGGTTAATAGTGTTATTAAATTTGTATTAGGGGGACCCATAACTAATCAATTATTTTGCATTTATAGACAAAATGTTTTTTTGAAACGAAATTTTTATTTTTTAATCGTTTATGTAATCACCGTCGTTCGCGATGACTTGTTGCCATCGTTCCTGCAAAAGTTCAACCCCCCTCTCCAAAAAGTGGGGTGGGCGTGACTTAAAATAGAAATCAAGGTGCGTTTGGACATCGGATAAGAAATTAAAATTTTTATTTCGTAACGAATGCTCGAGTGACCTGAACAGACGGTAGTCCGACGGTGCTAAGTCTGATGAGTATGGAGGTTGCGATAGAAGTTCCCAGTAATCTTCGCTGCATGAGGACGGATATTATCTTGTTGGAGTATCACACCTTTTCTGTTTACTAAAGCTGGTCTTTTTTTCGATGTGTGCGGACTGTAACCGTTGCAATTGTTGACAACAAAAGTCAGCAGTAACTGTCTCCCCAGGTTTCAATAATTCGTAGTGCCCTATACCGGAACAGTCCCACCAAATACACAATAACACCTTCCTCAGGGATAGGGTTGGTTTAGGGGTTGGAAGAGGTCTCCAGTTTGCAGACAACCATTGTTTCGATCGCTTCATGTTATCATAAAGGATCCATTTTTCATCTCCAGTTACGATCCCAGGAAAAAATGGATTTCTGCTTAGTCTGGTGAGCATAGGATTAAAAATTGTTCGCCGAAGATCTTTATTGGCCTCAGACAACAGGTGTGGATCCCATTTACCTTGTGTATGTACCTTTCCAATTTCTTTGAAATGCCTTTGTACGGTGGACCAGGTAGACCCAAGGCTTCTTGATAGTTCCTGTATAGTTAACCTTGAATCGGACTCGAGTAAAGATCTTAAGGCGTCGTTATAATTGAAATAAAATAATTGATTAATTATGGGTAATCCTAATATTAAATCGATGCACGTAAGATAAAAAAGTAATTGGAAAAGCTTTAGCTAAACTTATATTTGACCCAGCGCGGAAAAACTCGACAAATATTTATCACATTGCCCGACATTGGAGTAAAAGTATTTAAATTTTCTCCATCCATAAGTATTTCGCAACCCAACGTGCCGGTCTACGTCGTGTATTCCAATCTGTTCTAGACTTTATAACACCAGACTTTACAACATTCTCACTACTTATTGTTAAACTTTTAATTTAATGAAAATGTATTTCAATTTAGATGATTTAAGAAAAAAAAAAGAAAAAAAAGAGAAACAAGTGTTTGCTCGTAATCCATTTAAAATGAACGTGTCGCACAGTTAATCACATAATAAGTAGAACGCCTACAAACCGTATTTAATACAACTCACTGATAAGTTTGCCATGTGAAAAAGTGAAGGTTAAGCACTTGCATCTCTTAGGAGAAGTTATTTCAAAAATTTTTGCTCGCTTTGTTCTAGTTATTGCGCTTTCGTAAACAGAAAAAAAAAAAGAAAAAAAATGAATTTACTTAACTACTTTGTCATGTTAACTTGATCATGATAAACTCACAGGAGTACTTAATTCAATCCTCTCACCGCTAATGTTGAAAGTGTATATAAGTCATATGAACATTTTCATACACTAAAGCATTAAACTTGCAATTTCTCTCGCTCCGGTTCTTGCTACTGTCGCTGTCATTAACAGAAAACATACTTTATAATGTGCACAATGTTTCAAGGAAAATGGAAACGTTTGATTGAATATCGCATTGTTTTAAAGGTATGAAGAACTCAAAATTTTCCAAGGCACAGTTTTTAGCCAAGGAAATCTTATTTGAATCTATGAAAAATCAAACAATAGAATTTTGTTTAGCAAAAAGGACTTTGAAAAATTTCATAAACTGAATCGATGCTTATGCATTATATGGAGTAACAACTCGATATCCTTCATGGCTTGTATATAAAAGCAAGCAATGCTGATGAATTTCCGTTCATTATGTTTTTATCATAATGAGTGAAAGAGCCCAAGAGAAAGATAGCCATATATGTCTTTGTCAAATTCTTAGATTTGATCCAGACGAGGCCTATCTGCCCATTTGTCTCGAAAGAATTTACTTTTAGTTTCAATTAATATTTTGGCCAAATTTTAAATCGTGTTTGTATCACATTCACGGAAAAACACTCAACCACTAATACATAAAGTCTTTCTAACTTGAACAGTTAATCAATAAATTTCATATCTACGTATCGAGCTTAATAAAATCTATACAGCTACAGCCTTGCGTATCATCACAAGTGCTCCAGGTGATTTGTGAAATACGCGACAACAATTATCGAACATTGGAATCTGTTTTAAATTATTTTTACTGGGACTTTATTATTCTACTCTTGGGAAATCTACGACAGTACAGAACGGCCTCTCTGGAGCAGGTAACTTGCGGTAATCTGCTTCTTCTCATATTTCTTCAACACCGTCTTGTACGCCGTTCCCCATGCGCTGATATTCAACTCCTGTCATACGTGGTCGAGGCTTTCTTTCTAGCTCCTTTTAATCGCTTGCATTAGATATTTGCGCAGACTCTTATATAAGGCCATGAGAGTATCGAGGCTCTCTTCTCCTCTTCTAGATAGCTGCGCCTTCGTGTTAGCTTTTAGGGAATCCTTTTTGAGTGCCTTTGTCCCATTGTTTCAACAGTAACCCGGACTCTTTTTACCACGTGTTCTTCTTGTCGGCATTAAGGCGTCGTACGCTACTGCGAAGAGTTTGCTCAGATCTTGCTGGGGTTGATCTGATGTTCCCCTCGAGATCACTCGCTGCTTGCTGCTATGTCATCACTAACAGATGTCTGAGAGGTTTTACGTGGGTACACTACCATGTCGGTCTAACTCCACGGTGTCCGATGACACACGGACTGAATTAGCGTAACCGTCGCCCTCCAGAGAGTTAAACAATCCCCATAAGCTAGGGGCCTAAACTACACTGGAGAATCCAAACATGCACACTTTGGCTCTTACGTAGGCGATCCGCCGTGTGTCCATGTTTTGAAAGGCGACCGTGCTGCACGTCCAAATAGCCGCCTTTTTAACCCCGTCGGCTATCTAGCTCCTGTCAAGCTTACTCCTCTATAGTTTGCTCACCCTCCGTCTGGCGCAGTAGCTACTGTGCCGCTTCACTGTGAATGGGATTGATTCGCCTTACCCTCATTTTTGTTTTCTTTTATCCTCCTGAGTAGGTGGAATTTTTCGCTCCCTACGACATGACTCGTGTCTGCATTGAGCTCGTCCTTGCAAAACATCCTTGCATTCCTTCGCAATCTGTTCAAGTTCGAAGCGTCGGAACCATCATTAGGTGGTTCCGGGTTAGTCTTCGTGCATATGCTGCAAACCACCTGCCTTCTTAGCCTTCTTAGTCTTTTTAGTCTCAATTAGAACGTTCGTATCCTTTGCCGTAAGACTAATCGTTACTCTCTGAGATTGCCAGCCCTTCAAAAGCCCGAGTCGCTTTTTTAACGTCGTCTTTGTCCGTGACTTGCTCTAGGCCCCTGCACTGGACGATTTTTCTTCCTGATGGTGCGTACTGACATGTCTTGGCCTAGTAGTCCACCCAATCCCCTCGAATGTCCTCTGTGTTCGCTCACTTCCCCTTCAGCGGAAACAGAAGAAACACCCGGTTTAACGCGGCGGAGGCAGTCAACAGCATTAACACGAAAACAATTTCAAGTGGATGTCATTCCTGCCTGTTCAGGTAAAGGAATATTGCCAACACCAGCTGTATAGCGTCAATTCCTATTTTTTTCCCGGTACACCGTCCGTCCGTGTGTGTGTGTGTGTGTGTGTGTGTGTGTGCGCGTATATGTGAAGGTTTTTTAAATATTCATTTTCTCTTTGTTGGATTTTTAATGAGCAAGTTTGGATGCTGGGATAAGTTTTCGTAAATCAAAAAATCATATTATAAATCCCAGCAAGTACTTCTCCCAAATAACTTAACAAAATTACATACGCAAATGATTGCATATGTAAGTAAGCTTTAAGCTGATTGTTGTAAGTAAGCTTTAATGTGTCCTTTGATATCTTTGCATACAAAAAGAAAGATCCGTTTATTTTACGCAGCAGTAGGAAAACATTAAGGGACACTATGAGCTGATAACAGCTGACAACATTTTGCTCAATGAGGCCGATTTTACATTCTAGACTACATTCTTTTCTTTTTTTACATAAATATTCGACATCAGTTGCGTTTTATTGACTTCAACAAGATATTCTTAATTTAACTGTGAAGAAATTATATTTCTTTAGCTTTAGTTAACCTTTCTAGTTAACTAGGTTCTGTACCGGTTGTGGGTGTGGCTCTGTGCTAATTGTGTACATGCTTTTTTTCTTTTTTTTTCTTTTTTCCTTTTATTTGTTTTATTGTACTTACACTCAGTTTTTTTTAATAATAATTAATTTAAGATTTAAGATTTACTTTAATAGTCATTGGAACTCGACTGCTGTTTGTTTTAGTTGAGTTCTGTATAAGTGGAATAAATAAATAAACAAATAACTGGTCGTACTAGAAAAACAAAGCTGACTTTCTTTTCTCCTAGACATCAAAATCGAAAACAAATGTTTATAGACTTGATTCACTAATCATCAAGATGTCTTTCTTAAGGAGAAGCTTTTATTACAAACCAAAAGGAACATTAAAAAATTCTTTTTTTAAATTTCAGTGAAATTTTGCTTGGAAAAATTTCGACTAGAAATTTGAAAAGGAAAAATTTAAAGCCGATTCATAAATATATAAAATATTCTCTTCTCCCTTTTCTCCTTTATTTTCTTTTCTTTTTCTTTTTTTTTTTGTTTTCTATTATTGAGCTTATAAAGTAAAGTCTCTGGCGACGTATCCCTTTTAAGATATATACTGATATTTATAATCGAAGTAAGCCGATTATCTTCCTTTTTGTATTCTATTTTCATACTAAAATGTGTTAAGTTGACTGTTAAGGTTAATGTTATTTTTTCTTTACAAATTCCAAGGAAGAAATCTTTTTAAATGAAAATTTTCATGTTCGCCCGAATCGAGTCTAGCCTTCGAAGGCTGTTGAATAAAGAGTTACTCTAATTCTTTGCTTTCTTTTGCAACACTCGAAATTTCTACAAAGTAAACGAAACTATTTTTAATCACCGCAAGACTTAAAGCTGTTGTAGCCCGTGTGGAATTACTTTTCATTCATTCATTATTTTACCCAACTTATGTTATCTTTTCTTGCCAAATGCACACAACGCATAACTTCAAAGGACCATTGTTTGGCTTTGTTGAGTACATTTATGCATAAATCATGTACAACGATGGCGAGGCATTTAGCCTAAAAAAATATATTTATTGTAAAGAAAAATTTGACTGCATTTCTGTCCATGTTAAGTTTTTTATTAATGATTTCTAGACATTCTTAGCGCTATTTTTAAAGAACATTAGCGCCATATTTCACTACTATATCTGATTCTGGCCATACATTACTAATTGAAACATATAATTGGCTTTTTATACCCTGCAAGTCTCTTGGTACATTAATATATTAACTATGTGCGAATGTATGCAACGCCCACTAGGGCTTGAGATAGACCCAGCTTTTATTATACCGAACCAAGCTTGCCTGTCCGTCCGTCCGTCCGTCCGTCCGTCCATATTTTTTCCTTTTCTTCAACTTACAGACCGCTATTTTTTTAGATATTTTCATTAAATTTGCTAAACCGACGTCTTCAGGCCCAAGAACGAACGCTATTGAAAATGATCCGGATCGGACCACTCTTTCACGCACTTGCCATATAATGCCTTGTTTTGAAAACTCGTTATATCAATAACTGTACTAATTGAAGTGATGCATGATATCTAGTCGTGGGCCATCGCCCACTATAGTGCCTTTATTTGTTTCGAAGTGTATTTGAGTTTTCTAACTACTGCCGATCTATTTGTGAAAATACCACATGTGAGTGTAAATTTGACTTCGAAATTTAATTTAAAAGAAAAGCATTGAAATAATTAGTCTATAAAATAATTAAAATCTGCCTTTTGGTGTTTATTAGACAATTTCTAGCAGAACATACATTACCAGCGTCTAAGTATTTGTATAACCTACTCCTCCTCTATTTGCATATAAAAGAAATAATTTTAAAAAAATAGCAAATTTTAATACGAATTCCGATTTAGAATTTCCAAATATGTCTCAACTTACAACCACCTATTTAATAAAGGTTCTAAACCTAAAATATTAGAATAGAAGCACACGTCCCAGTGAGATTGCGATTATAATGTTTCGATCTAATTAGTTTGATTTCCCAGAAGAAAGTTTCAGTGATCCTACAAAGTATATATATATATATTCGGAACCAGCATCAAATTTTGAATCGATTCAAGCATGTCCGTCTATTCGTCCATATAATGTCTGGCCGCAAAAATTAAAACATAGACTTTAAATTTGATAGAAACATTGGAACTTATTGCGCGCATGTTGATGTTGAAAGTGTGACAAAGTGTGTGTGTCAGAGGCCACGACTACAGTACCGCATAAACTGACAACACCTCGGCTTTTCAAAAGTAATCAAAAACTGGTATTTATGAACCAAAGTAGATAAATCTTTAAATATAAAATTAAATCTAAATATAAGATTAAATCTTTAAAAATACTCAAGCTTGTAGTGTTTCAAAAAATTTGTTTTTCTTTCTCAATACCTTTATAAAGCTCAGAAACAAGTTTCAAAAACATAATAAACTCTTGGCCAGTTTCAAATACGAAACGCACTTAAGTATGTCCATCTGTCTAATTCGCCGTCTGCCCGGCTGTATAGCATTTGTGGTAAATCTTCTCCCGTTCGCACAAATGGAGATATCGCCTAGAAATTAACAAATCAATGCAATGCACACATGTATGCACAAAAGCTGCGAACATCTTTGCTTTCGTGTTTTTTGCTTGTTATTCATAAAGTACAACACGTACTGCATATAAATTGTTGCTTTTATTCTGAAAGTAGACAAACTCAGCCTCGTCCACCCAATGTTATATATAGAAAGTGAAAATCTCGTTTTTTAGGATAAGGGCGGGGAGTACGAAAAACTCGATATCAACCGAATATAATTTCGTTACGTGGTTTTTTCTTTGTTTCTGTCTATCATTTGCATAATTGAAATTCCATATGAATATAATTCTTTTTCTTATTCTTCTTCTATTCAGCTAATCAATGAGCGAAGATTCGCGGAGATGTACAGAAAAGGCAGAATGTGAACACAGAGTTCTTCGTTTGGGCCTTCGTTAAGTTGGGGTTAGATTTGATATATAATATAATTATTTATTTATTTTAGTGTTTATTTGAGTAGAGTCTTTATAATTTTGCGTGTTATACGTCTGTCACGTTTCTTTCTTTTTTTTTTTTTTAATTTTTATTAAAATATGCATATTACTCGTCCGCCACGTAGGATAGAACAGAACAGCGGAGAGTGAATTCGGTTGTGTAGGAAGCAATGTAGTAGAGGAGTATAAAATGTCATATGAAACAATTGATGACTGCGAGAGTAAAAAATATGAATATACATCACTTATATAAATATATTGGAAAATCCTAGAGAGAAAACAAGAATAAGACAAAGACAAACTCGACTGATTAAAAAATGTATTTGAAGAAAAAAAAAAAAAGAAAAAAATATGTGTGTATATACTTGTATATACGTTTCATATATATAATTATATTATATATATATATATATATATATCAGGTCATATGGAAAATTATCCGCGGTTTTTTCCGTGGGATGATGCTGATGCCTATACATCAGGCAACACTCATCTGATTGTCTCAAACGAACATGCGCTTAAAAGGTCGCATTTCAGCTTACATTGTACGGTAAGAATGCTGCGAGTGAATGAAGGACCCAGGAGTGGTTTGCACAATTCAGTCCGAAATTTCGATGTCAAAGATGCATCGTGCAGTTAGTGAAAAAGTCGATGACATTTTTGATCTGGTGGAACAAGATCGGCACGAAAGCTGTCAGGAAATAGCGGAGGCACTAAACGTGAACCACATGACACTTTGGAAGCATTTGAAAAGGACAGGCTACAAAAAGAAACTTGAAATCACGGAGAGTTTTCAATAAGCTTCAATATATGTATATATATGTATACATATATTATATATATTTTATATAAATATATATATACATATATATATATATATATATCATCAAATTGAATGTGACCGTTTTATGATGAATCTCAGCTGCATTGAAAACATACTCGTGACCAAAGCTAATGAGCAAAATATTCGCCAGCCCTACTTTACTATTTTTTACCATTTATCGGATAGTCGATGAATGTTCTCTAGATTGAATTTTCGCATTTTCGAGGCGAAATAGTCGTCGGCCCATTTTCGCATATCGTTAGCTTTGCAGAACGCAGGTACAGGAATAGTAATTTTATATAAATTCTATATCGTTTTTGTAGAAATCTTTATCCATATTTTGCATAGAGTGCAACAAAACCATCTCTCACATGGCACTAGATTACGGGCTTCACATAAGTTGATGCCACTGCCACAAAACCAATCAGTGTACTAATGACTTTTTTTAATTTCATAATAATAATAAATTAAAGTTTTCGAAAATTTTAATTTTATTTAATTAAAGTTTTAGAAGACTTTAATTTGTTATCATTTCGTAAAACCTATTTTTCATACAAAAAAAAAAAAAAAAAAAAAAAAAAAAAAAAAAAAAAAAAAAAAAAAAAAAAAAAA
>KK502564.1:433205-535586 GCA_000688735.1 Glossina austeni
TTTTTTTTTTTTTTTTTTTTTTTTTTTTTTTTTTTTTTTTTTTTTTTTTTTTTTTTGATCGCAATTTGACCGCAACCAAATACTATTTCCATATTTGGTTTAATAAAAAAGTTAATAAGAAAAGTTTCACTTTATCTTGCATTCAGTTTTGTAAGTACTTTTAAAAATATCTTAAGTGCTCTCATTTGTAGATATTTATGTATGTGTTTCTAATGTGTGATTAACACTAAAAGTACCGCTTGGATCAATACGATTTGTTTGAACTGTTGACCGTAAGGAAAATAGTAATAAATAATGTAAAGTTCGAATACACTTCGATGATTTTTGTTTATGTTTTGCTCTACGTGGTCTGGGTTTCGAGATACCGATGACACGCACCTGGGACAAAATGACCCATAACTTTTGTGGAATCGTCGCAGACACAAAATGAAGATAGGAACTCGAAGTTTGCCATAAGCATTTCTTAATCGAGCAAGAACGCGAGATTAAACTATAGGCATGACCTACTTGTGTGCATTCGCGCAATATGAAAGAAACTGAATAATTACGGAAAAACGCTCGACACCTTTTCCATATTTCTCGCCACAACTTTCAATCTCTTGAAAATATTTCCAGAACAATGAAATGGTAAACACAGTTTATTCCAACGCGCCTTAGCATTTGCTTCATCCATTTGCAAATAAATTGAAACTAAATTGGAGTGAAAATTTTAGCATTAGTTGTGGATGTGTTAGTAAACCGTTCCGCTGGACCATCTTTGGACTGAATATGCAGCTAGTTTAAAGGAACATTTCAGTAACTCATTTTTGACTATATATCGCGCAGAAGAATATGAAAACATTGTCACGGATTTTTTGAAGTTATTTTTGTTCCTAATCTGCCGTGGGCGAGTATGCGAACAGATCGCAATCAGTTTTTAACCTCAAATTTTTAATCGATCAAGGAATACTTGTCTCAAACTTCAGCTTCCCATCTTCATTTCTGTGCAAGCGATGTCACAAAAATTATGGGTCCGAGAGACCCGTAACGGTAGCTGTATGCAAAACGTTGGCAGGCCTAGTGTTAAATCAGACATGAAAGGTATATTACGTTGTCACTTTGTTGTTTCTTTCATTACTTTCCTTTATTATTCGTTTATGCTCTGTTGCTTCAATCTTGCATAATTTGTTTATAGGTGTCATCCATGCTAGCCTATACTAAGACATGGGGTTTTTGTATTTAAATTTGCGAAACCATTATTACGTAATTGCCGTTTTATCACATTTTTTGCATCACCAACCCACTTATTTTACATTTTCATTACCGGGGCCTGTGAGATTGGAAGGCAAGTGTAATTTAAAAATATAAGAATTCATTCATTATTCGAACAATTTTATAGATGTAGTCAATTCTTTCTCTATTACACTTTACTCTTTTAAGACAGACATACAGAATATGTACATATATATATATATATATATATATATATGTATATAGGTATATATAAATACAGCACGTAGGCAGTAGATGCATTCATTTTAGTTTTAATTGATATATATTGACAAACAAACATCAATATAAACGTATGCATCGATTTTCACCTATGCTTTTGTATATATAAATATATCATCGTAATAATCATCATTATTATTGTCGTATCCTTCAACACTTAAAAGCAATTTTTGATTAAAAAGCTTGACTTTTTTTCTTTTTTTTTTTTTTGTTCTTTATTTGCCTTACTGTGCTGGTGAAAACTGATTCATAACAAGTTTTCTTTCACTGCCTATCGTTTCTATAAGGGCCGAAAGAATAAAGTGAACAGTCGTACTTTTTCAGTTTTTTGCCTGACAGTCTTCCTTTTAAGTTCAATTCTCAGTGCACTTGGATCGCTTTTCAATCTTCAGACAAAAGGAAGTAAAACTAATTGCACCCTACGAACACGAACAAGTATGGGACTACAGATAAAGATGTTGTCACGGAAAAAGCTCGACAAATGTCAGACTATTCTTCATATTCTTCCTCATCATCTCTCGTAATCATCTCACGAAAAGCTTACGTTAAACAAACGAACCGAATCGCTTAAGAACTCACGGCTTAACAACATCCAAAAGCCGTGTCACTTGCTTCTTCAAATTATGACAAACTCAAATTCACATTTTTTGCCAGTAGGCTTAAAAAGGAAGAGCACTCTTTGATCTTTGAGGCAAATGGTAAAAATCCATCCTCTCTCAGACGTCTGCAAAAGGTCTCCCTTTCAAATATCTTGAGTGAGCATTTTTGATGAATGTGTTATAGCATCGATTAAAGCAATTCTGAGATCTGATATATATATATATATTGGTATATAGAGCGTACATTACACCGATTTATCAAATATTAGAGCATACATTAATTTTATCTGATACATTTTTGCATTTCATTGTCCGCAGAATGAGTTAAAAATGCCATCAATTGTTTACAGGTCCTTGATAATAAATAAACACAAATCATATCACATAGACCCGATTATCTTAACACATTGCCGACCGCTCGGGGAAATCTCCCCCCCCCCTTTTTTTTAAAATATCGGTGCACGACCGATCCCGGGAAATCTCCCCGTTTGCCAAATTATATTTATTGTATATTGTAATTTGATGCCCGCTTCTCTTCGATACGAGAATAGACTACAAAAAAATTTTTACTCAAAATTGCAATACAACTAATAGAGGAAAAAGAAACTCGAAATCTGGACAACTTGGAAGAAGAACCTTCAACAAGTAAGGAAAGAACAAAACAGTCGCCCAGAATTGATCCACCAGATAGACTTTCGATGGATATGAATAAACATATAAGTATACAAATTGTTACTGGCGGCAAGAAAAAATATCCCTACAGACAATGTAAAGTCTGTTCTGCGCATAAAAAAACAGGATATACTCGATATATTTGCAAAAGCTGTGGAGTACCGCTACATAAACTTAAATGCTTCCAACGATATCATACTCTAAACAAATATTAAATTTTACAAACTTGATTTTGTCACCTGAATGAAAATAAATAAATATTAATATTTTTAATATTATTAAAATAAATAAATATTAATATTATTAATATTATTAAATATTAATATTAATTAATTCCATTAACACTATTTTACTATTTTATTTCTTTCAATGTTTATAAATAATTAAGTAATTGTTGTCTACAAATATTTGAGAACTTCACTAGTTATCACACGTAAAAAATGCCCGGTGGGTAGCAAATATTGAGGTGCAATTTGTGCGGTCAGCAATGTGTTAAGTGTTTCTTTATTAGGACTTCCGTTCAAAGACGAAAGTCGAAAACTTAATCAGAATAACTAAATATATCTTTACTAAATCCATATAATGGAAAGGGTGAAAATATATGCTTGTCTTTGTACATACATTCAGAAGGCATTGACAAGTTCGTTCAAGTCACATATAGATGAGGATGGGCATTAACCATTGGTGTCAACCTTCATGAGATTACGATCATTAGTGTTAGCAAGTTAAAGTTATTTAGTTAAACGCTACCCATGAAATTTAGATTTTTTCCTTATCCTACCAACACAAAGGCAATTATCCTTTAGAAATTATATTTCAAATATTGCATATTAATAAAGGAACTGATGCTTAGAAACACACAAGACGTAAGGAATAAAGGAAATGATGCTTCGAAACACTTAACCTTAATGATTAACCTATATCAAGGAAGACGGGAATCATTTGTCATCCATTGGCTGTATTTATAAGATAACGTAAACATTAACTGCTTGGAGAACTGCGTAGTCTCTTAGGACAAATGAGAAACACTGTTCAGCATACTGACCGAGAACTTTTGTAGAAAATTGCAAGAAAATTTAATGAGTCTTAAAATGTGGCACGAACGAGAGAACTGAACAAAACGATTTTCAATAATCGGCACTCTGAACATCGGTCTTACCTCAAATTTTGAAAGTTTGAAAAATCAAACAAAAGAAGCTACGAGATAATCGTATTAGAGCCTTTACGTTTTCTAAAACGAAATGGAAAATTTTGTGTTCCATATTTTTGGACAAATTATTATGGAGAAGTACATATACATACATACATGGTTGGATAGCGTACAGAAACAGTTTAAATTTCTTTAAAAGAGTAACAAAAATATTCCGTCTACGATTGGCAAGTAAATAAGCATAATCGACCTACAGAGCTTACCGTTCGTAGTGCAATTGCAAAATTCGTGTCAAATGTCCTGCTGAAAATAAACCACAACATTGCAATTACTGCCAACGGAACATATGGCATGTGGCATAAATTAAATGATTTCAACTTGAATGATATATGGTTTCAACGAAACGACACAGTATGCCATACATCTTGTGACACAATCAAACTACAAGAAGAAATATTCAATGAAAGTGTAATCGTCAAGAATGCCAACTTGGTTGGATTTTTTTTCTCTGGAATTATGTTAAGTCGCTCGCTTACTCAAATAAACTGCAAACTCTCAATAATCTTGCTTTGCAAGCAGTGCAAGGTGGTGCATTGGTGAAATAAGAGGAAATTTATGTGAGAGAAGCGAGTGAGAATTGATTTCTCAGAATTTAGTTTTTTATTGCAATTCTGACGCGATCAATGAAACCTAATGGCCCAACTTCGACGACAAAAAAAAACAAATCCTGAATATTGATGCCTTTTATCATTTTATAGTATATAGCTACTGTTAGACCCCGGCACAGACATTCGAACGAATAAAGGGCTAAACTGAAGTCTCTTTGATTGATTAAGAATTACTTGCAGTTTTCGCTTCCGATTAGAAAAAGGATGGATGTTCTCATTCTTCCATGGTTTATAATAAAAATAAGTGCCTTTAATTTAATGCGTACATACAAGACCTTATGAATAGATTCTACCCTAAGCTTTATTCTTTACGACTCACATATTTGCCTTGTACATGTTCAGAAGTTCATAAGTTCACTTGTTAAGTTTTTGATGTTTTCGTTCGTTTTTGCTTACATTAATTATTTCTAAGCATTAGAGTGAATATACAAAAAAAAACGTAATTTTTCTATCCGCACGTTTTAATTTATAAATGGTTTACATAAAATAATTAGGGCGCTTAGACCGTGTAAGTCAAGTCAAATCAGGATAGATTGCAGTACAAGTAGCCCGCCCATGCACGATTCCATTAATTTATCTTAAAATATTACAAAAACAAAAAAAATGAAAAATTTGAAAAAACCTTCCACGCTAATCAATATTTTCATCCGTTATTGGATGACCGTTCATCGCGTATTACGACTTTGCTTCATCTTCTTTGGAAATAAGGCTGAATTTCTATGCTGTTAAGCGCCAACTGAAAAATAAATGATTGTGCCATCGAGGGCACGTTACTTGCTGTTCTATAAAGTGGCAACGAAGCACGCAAAACTCTCCTCATTGTGGCCCCATTTTGTTATCGCTAAAGCGGAGAATCCCTTCATGTCCTCTATGTGCTCCTCATGTTTTCCCTAAAATGCGTATTACAGTTGTCCGTCTTAGGGGTTATCCCCTACTTTAATTTAACATAATGGATTTGTGGTAATATACGAGAGCATAGCTTAAATTTTAAATGCGTGTTACTCGGACATACGTTTTCTCAAAATACCAATCAGCGTAACGCAAATGATTTTTGTGCGTTTTTCCTTCAACTTTTTTACAATTTCTTTAAAATGGAATTCACTAACAAGTAACGTGGGGGATTTTCGGCATGTTAAAGTAAATATTTTTTATCAACAAAATATTTCTTTTACAATCCCTTACATAATTCACGAACTATGAACGTGTAAGACTAAGCGTTGCTTCTTAGTTTATATTCACATGCACTTGTTGCATGTCGCAGAGCTCTTTAAATTGAAAATACTTTAGGAGAATGGCTCCGTCGTATTGCCATTTTTTATCATTTCTCAAAAATGTTTTCTCTTTTTATGTTCACCACTGGAAGATGGGGGCATGCTCATTTTGTCATGACGTTTGCGACATCCAAAAGGAAGCTTCAGAGCTCCTAAAAGGTGTACATATTCTCGGTCAGCATGAAATTATAAATCGGTTTTAGCATGTATATATCGATCCGATTGTCCGTCTATCCGTCTGTGTAATGTCTGCTGGACACCATTTTTCTGGCCATAAAAATAAAGCCATCGATTTCAAATTTGGCAGAAAAATTAGAAGTTCATGCACGCAGGTTAGTACTGAAAATGAGCGTAATCGGTCGAAGGACACGTCTATGTCTACACGTGAACTGAGAACTCCTTTCTTTTTCACAAGGAATAAAAAAACTTTTTCTTAAAAATACCACCGATATGGGTACCAAAAAAAAGGAATTGGAGAGAAGCTTACGAAACGCTAAGTGCGTTAATTCCAAATTCTAAATTAATTATGGTGTACGTTACGAAGGGTTAATTATTTTTTTCTCCACGATAGCTTTTAGTGAAGGAAAGAGTGAAAGATAAATTTTGTTCCATTCACTTCTTCATGACAATAAATAATAGCACTGGAGTTGTTAATACCTCATTATATGCTTATAGCTTCTCGAATACTACTATTCTACAGCTTTGCCTTCCGTCCCAAAAATAAACTTTTTTTTCACCTGCTATTGTTCACCTGCCTGATGTTGCTCCGTAAGAAAATCAACAAAGTGACGCACATGAGAAACTAAATAATTCACGATGCTTGGAAAGCAATACACGGCTCTACATCAAGTCGTTCTGAGTCGCTTTAAACATCCGTATAAAGATAATATACACGTGATGTGCGGCAATGAAATGTCGAATTGAAAATTGTTAAGCTGAATATTTTTTTGGTTGATTGGTTTTTTGGTGGATTGCTTTCATTAATCAATCTTCTTCTTATCCATTTCATCTGGACTTTCTAAAACGAAGATTCATCGGTGTCACGGTTTCGAAACTCTTACTAGTTTTATTTTGGACGTCGATCATATTTCTTCGATGCTTATATCCAGCCATATCTTAATTTACACTAACGTTTTTAAATTGCTTTTTTCGCTTGCCTTCGAATCGCTTTCTTATCCCCTACAACCTGATTTAGACCATTTGGTTGCATTATACCCATTGAATGAATGAAAAAATGCGAAAAGCTTTCTTCCCGAAAGAGAAATCCTTTTGCTACTAAATAATTAATCGATTCGCAAGAATCAGATAATTTAGATTCGTTCATTGGCTGACGTTTCATCTGTTTGCAAATAAAATTAGATCGGGGCTAGGTTTTATTAAATATTTTATGAAAGCAAATTCAATGATATATCAAATTCTTTAAAGTTTTAGGTTCAGCTTTGATTAGTCCATTCGCTAGCAGGGTGCGCAGGAAAAACGTCCACGGTTGCCAAAGATTTTTCCTTAGTTATATAGCATTAATTGGAATAGATTTTACGTGTGTGTGTTTAGAGCATTTTATTAAAGTAAAGTAAATGTTTTTTTCTGAATCTTTGATAAAAACTAAACATTGTACCCCATGGGTCACATATATGTGTCACATTAAAGTAGAATAAATTCTATAATTCAAGCAATGGCCTCTGCAGCTATTGGTATTAAAAAAAATTACATAAATAATATTTTTTTAATATGAAATTTATTTTATTTTCTATGATCAACCTTAAAACACTTGTCACAGACCCAATCGGTCGATCATTGTTGGCTTTGCGTAAAAAGTACATTTTCCATGTGCTACTAACAAAATCGTATACTGCATCCACAATTATAGACTGATCCCAGTCTTCACACCCTTTACCGCTTTAGAACTTAACAATTTTGTTGAAGACACAAAACGTTTAGACATGCCTTAGTCACTTGCTCAGGAACGTCGGTCACTGTGTGCTGTGATAAGAAATCGCCCTGCCATACATATGTGATGATTGGTAGCGGAAGGGTTAATGTATATATACGGGGTGTGTTCCAAAAAAAAGGGGACATTAATAGCTATTTTGTCCCCTTCAAAGAAATCCCCCCCCCCCTTCCCAAATATAATACACTTATGCCAGCGGCCTTTTGCAGTCCTCCAATGTGGTGTGTTGGTACGACCTTGAGCTCTTCCAGCGATGCGGGTCTCGTCGCCTGTATCACGGCAACACGTCGTTCCTTTATGGGCCTTTTTAGTCTTGGGAATAGGAAAAACACGCAGGGGGCCAAGTCCTCTGAATACGTTGGCTGCTTCGTAATTATGGTGTAGTTTTTAGCCAAAAAATTACGTACAAGCAATGATGTGTGAGCTGACGCATTAACGTGCCACACGTTTCATGCCCAAAACATACGAAAAATTTGCAAGGCATGGGCCAACCGGTATGCCGACATACTCAACGATTTCTCTAATAGTAACTTGACGATTCTTCATAAAAATTTTCTGCAGTCCTTCCACGTTCTCAGCTGTTGTTGACGTGCTGAGGCCTTCAGGGCGAGCATCGTCCTTAACATGTTTTTGGCCTTGGATGAAGAGACTGCACAACTTATATACATTTTTCTTTCGCTCGCCAAACGCCACAGTCAACATGTTGAGTGTGTAAGTCTAATGCAGATACTTTGGTCCGTTTCTATCGATAATAAAAAGTCGCTAAGCCCACCAAAACACTTCTAATCTTTCTATCTCTCAAAAAGAAACTAAAAATACAAAATGACTGATAATGTCAAGATATGTTGGGGACATGGGTATAAAAATAACATAACATAAAAAAAAAAAAAAAAACAATTCGAAAATCGAATGTACGTTAGCCACAAAATTGGCAAAGTCATCTTTTTTGTGAACACACCTCGTTCACCTCGTTCACGTATATGTGTATACATATAACGCTATAATGTTTATGTAGATTTTTTATCGAGTAAACTAACTATGATAACTATCATGGAGAGAGAAACAAAATTTAAATCGAAGTAGTTGCGCCATGTTTTGATATACGCGTTCCTGCCAGTTGGCAATACTTCTGCCGCGATGCAATAATTTTATTATTTATATTGGCTATATATGTGGTTCACGCTCGATGATCACTTTGCTAAAAAAAAAGCGTGCTGCCAGAAATAATGCAAAAATGGTTCGACTGTCCATATAAAATCAACTTTGTACATACATATACATATATACACGTCCATTTACACACATGAAAGTAAAGGCAAAGAAAGTACAAAATTTATTATAAAGCCCCGGTACTATATAATATTTTTATATGCTTTTATGCAAAACGCGAGGGATACCGCGAATTAATGAAAACATTCTCAAATAACATATGCGTACGCTATCGATATCCAATAAAGACAAACATAGTAAATATTCATATAAAGGCTTTACTTACTTACTCAAGGGAAGTAATGTAAAGAGAGGTTTCAATTAACTTGTGTTTTTCATTGATGCCTTTCCTGCATCAGCATATACAACATATGAATACCGGTTTACATATATATTTTTTAAACATATGTTACCGTTTAATTTTTGTTTGGAAAATGGATTATTTGGCATTTGTTTGGAACATCTTCCCGACAGTTTCATGCCATTGTGTCGCTTAGCAGAATCAAATAATTATTATCAACGTTTCTTATTCTTTCTTTAATAGCATATCGCATTAATTTCTATGTTTCCTCGTTAATATAAATCAAATGTTTGAGCGGAAAAATGTAGGCGGGCGGATGAAAATCGCTGTCTTTTTTTTGGGGAAAAACAACCGATTGGATGAAAATCAAAATTTCGCAAGTTTTTAGTCATGTTGTTACAAGCTAGAAATATTGCTCCTTTCTTTTCGTAATTTGTAAAAAAGGACTTAAGAAAGGTCTCGAAAAAGAACCTCATTTCATAATATTTGTAGTAAGTGAATATTATTACGCAACACATACATTTTTGTGGAAAATGCGATTATTGTTTATTAAGTTTCTCTACGTTTCCTCAGTAGAGATCGCTTAGAAAAGCTAAGCGATCGTAACTCATATGAGAAGTTAGGTCACTATCGGCGCGACACGTAACAGTGGAAAATAAAAAATTTTTCCATGTTGCTGCCCGAATGATAAAGAAGAGTAAAGCTTGCTTTTACCTGATTTTTTAAAATTACAATTTGCAAAAAACTGTCCAAGATCGTCGCGCTTGAAACAATTCAAGTCTTTGTTTTTATTTCTTTATTGTTTTCCATCTGATTCTTCACCTGCACTTCTTAAAAGAGCAACAAGTAATTGGTTGTGAAATGCTTCCTTCTGTGCTTCCTTCCTTTCAGCTTCTTTTAGAAATTCCATTTTCAAAATTGGAAACTTTAGCAAATAGTAACCCATTTCAACGGCAATCCCATATTCGTTCATATTGATTAGGGACTAGGGAGACGGTACAATTTACTTAAGCTTAATACTTCATTTGCACTTTCCACACCTATTTTCCCGATTATATAGACTGTGTTGGTGAATCCACGCGCTGAGCTGTTGACTCATATTTTCATGCTTAAGCATTCGCAAAGGCAATGGACCCATTTGACCCATTTATTACTTGCCATAGATCCGAATGGATTAAAAGAACCAAAGAACAATTATCGTCACCTACTTGATGATTATTTGATGATTTGCTTGTTTTTCTTCCTCTTTTTCTAAGTTAAACTGATGCTATAAGTCGTGGACCCATAGAAACCGTTGGCGAAAAATCAAAAAGACACATGCGATTTATTAGAACAGAGAAGAAAGATGGAATAAGTGGCATCATGAAATATGTAAAAGAATGCCACAGCATAGGGATTTGAGCTCCAAAGTTTTTGAAAAAAATTTTGAATATTTTCAAAACTTTTAGTAATCGGAATTGCTTTATATATATAACATACTTTTCTAAGTTTTTAGCTTTCGCATTACTTACTTACATTTATGGTATCCGGGTGTCTTAAGTGGGTGCAAATGTATGCAGCACTCAGAAGGACTTAAGATAGACCCACCATTTACTTTCTAAATCGATCTGAACTCGTCTGTCCGTATGTCTTGTTTTCTTGCGCTCAGCCGACAGATCCGGGTCCGGTAATTTTTTCAATCACTTAAACTTCGCCGTTATATGAATAAACGCATTAAGGGAAGTGGTGCAAATTATGCAATGGTGGGCCATGACCCACCGTAGTGTAGTGTAAGAATAATCTGTTGTATAAACCAAAACTTCAAACAAAACCCATATAAAAATTAATATAAAATAAAAAAACTTTTCAATTTATTTTTTAAACATTCAAACAAACAAATTGCCTTTAATTTTTCTCTTTACTTTCTTCCCATTTTATACATTTTGTATATGGTGTGCGTGTTTTCGTTCGTTCATTTATATAACTGTGAACTGTGGTATAAGTTGTATTACATATGGTGTGCGTGCTGTTACCTTTGTAACTCACAACTTGATTGTGATTCAGTTGCACTTAATTACGTGTTTCTGATTTTGTACAAAAAATCTTCTATTTTTACGCGGTAATTTATTGTGCAATATTTAATAATAGCTCTACTATGCCATTTATTAACGCTTTATGTCATAAGCACACTTGCCGTACCATTAGAACATGAGCAACATTTCTTTGCCGTTAGTTAGTCTGATTTTTCTCATTTCTTCCTTTGTATTCATTCATTCTACATTTTCTTAGTTTTATCTGTGCAAACTCTATAAGCAAACTTTTTCTCTTACTGTTGTAAGCTTCATCATGTCTTCAAATGTGTCTGTCTTTACCATCAGTTCGCATGGATTATTTACAGTGCTCTGAAAGAAATTGTTTAGAGAAAAATGTGTTCATTTTGCCGCGTGCTGTCTGTGCGAACGTCTTTCGTGCGCAGCCTGTAGAGTGTTAGATCCTATTTATGATTGATCTGTCATTGAAAGTGTCAAGGTCGCTGAATTAGCTTTTGCAACCTTTTTTTGCCCAAACCAAGAACAATTTCTCCGAACTAAATACAAAAGTGACAGAGCAAAAAAAATAATGGCAAAAAAGAGCAAAGCGGGAGTTTAAATACTTCAATGTTTCCTTAAGAAGAAATAAAAAACTAAGTCCTCTCGAAATTGCCTGCATTCAGCAATTTTACCTTAGGTGCATAAACTATGAATTCTCAGAATATGGTTGAAGTCTGAAGCTGCATAAGATTGGTAACGGGGTCTTCTTTGCTTTCCCAACCTCCCTGTTTCATAACATCTTCAAAAGACAATATTTATGAAAAATAAGCGTCTTTTGTCCGCCAAGTGATGCAAAGCGTCAAACCAAACGAATATTTCAACGATGACATATTTCAAATATATAGCTAAGGGACTTTTTTAACAAGATGTTTGACCTAAGGCTTTCCATATATCAATTAAAAATAACAGAATTGCCTGCACTTGACACTAAACCATCCAAGATTCGGAAATGGAATTTATATAAAGACTGAAGACACTTTATATATAAAAGACATGTTACGATGTAACCTCAAAACTACCACACAAAATAAATGTCCTTAATAAAGAATGAAAATTTCAATTCACTTATTCATTAACCATATATTTTGGCATGGTATAGGGCATCGATTAGTTTGGTTCAGAGAAATCATTTCATTATTCCATCGCTTATGTAAATTTGTTAAACATCAACAATAATAATTTAAATTAATTTCTCTTATTTTATTTTACGCTCTTTCTATTTGATTAATAGATTTTCTCAATAAAAATACGTGCAAAGCGTAATAGGAAAACGTGAAAAACAGAAACACTTCGGGCTATTAATTGCGATGAATTTCAATATCATAACGATAATATATAATGTATATAAATGGTCTGTGGTTGCATATATACGAGTGTATATGATTTCTTTATTCATATTATTATTAATTTGCACAGAAAATGTACATCAAAGTTGTGCATTAAAGATTCTCTTCGTAGTTAAGCCAATGGCGCAGAAAAACATTACTTCTCTCTAATCTCAAACTGCTGTCCGTCTCGCCCAATTGCGTAGAATCCGTGATAAAGATTCTCCTGAAATGTGAAAATGACGGTATCGCCTACAAACAACTATCGCCTGCACACTACACACGTCTAGCAAAATCTTTCATTTTGAACGCCACGCCACTCCATATTATGGAGCATCAAAGTTTAGCTCTCTTTTTTACGACAACGATGCCTCCTGTAGCCGACTTGAAGGGCTAGTTGTTCCGAATGTGATTTTCCTTACCAAGGAAAAGTTGCGACAATCACAAAGGAAGTGTTTTGCTGAAAGAATTTCTTCATAATTTACAGATTCGAGGGGAAGATCCATTGGTGCGTTGCAATTGTATGGCCAAATGGAGTTCTTGCTACGATTGCGATAACGGAGAGATCAGATGAGGAGTGGCGTTGATGGTAGTACTGTACTTTTGCTTTCCGTAATCTTTTCTTTAAATTTCTTCCCAATGCATTTTTGAAGGTCCGCTTATTTCCCAAGAAACCCATCTGAATAGTTACACAAAGCGTTCTACGTGTCCCTGCATGATGCGATGATATTTCTTAATTTCTTAATGGGGGTCCAGCGAAAAGGGACTCCGTATAGCTTTCAACGCAGACAGGCTATCATTCACAAGAACAGAATCGAGTTTGTTTGTATGAACAAGGTTCGTAGCTTAAAGGACAACGGCCTTGACTTCAGCTGTGAAAATCGACGCACTTTCGTGAAGTATGTTATTAAGCAGAACTTTTCCTGAAGATTTATGGCCATCTTTATATAGGAGTTGGCAATCAATATTTGGCTTTTGTTTTTTCAATTAGATTCGTAAAGACGTAAAAGAGAAGTAAGAAAAGCCACAAGAACCGACAGAAGTTTAAAAAGTTACGGGAAATTATTAAGGGAATGTTCAATTCCTTTGCGACATGTAAGCAGTACTGAATTGCGGATGGTGGTGACCTTTTGATTTTCTTGGCACACATCTTCACTTCTTATATCATAAATATATTGGGTTATTATTATAATATAAACAGAATTTGTTATCTCTTTTCTCAGACTGACAGTAATCACGAAGTATTTATTAAGAAAAACCCCTAAAACTTATGAATTAAAATTTGCTAGTTACACTTGAAGTTGTTGGTTGTGTTCTTACATAAAAAGTGGTTTTTCTTTAAAGTTTTACTTTAGGATATTAAGGAATGCGTTGCTGCACACACACAAGCTTAATATGGTGAAGCAACAACTTTTCAATGCATATTTTATTCCTTCAACAGCACTACACAAACAGTCCTAATATACGCTAACGAAGCGGATAACATAACAAAATACCTAAGGCATGGGGAGAAGAACAAATGCAAAACTTTAAGTTAGTCTAACTGATTGCTTAACGTATAACTAAGTAATCGCTCAGCAAATGTTAGACTTCTTTTGCTTCTTTAAATTCTATAATCGGAATCTTCTCCCTAACAACCATGAATGTGCGTGGGGGGCAGAAAATCGATAGCATATATTTATTAGGTTGAATCTTATAATCAGCCTTTCAATCATTTGAGGTTGCTGTTCACATAATTTGCTTTTCATTTCAAGTTAGGCAATCCTTCGGTCAATTGCATTGATCTGCGAAAATCAAATATTTCTTAATACTCGTTTATTACTCGCTGAGTTCGAACATCAAATCATTCCTTGCAAGGCATTTTAAACTATTTAACTATTTTACCCAATTAACTAAAGGGTTGATTTGCTAATTGGTTGCACTGTGCTCTGAAAGCAATCGCTGTTGTGCGTTCACTCGCTCGCGAAGTTGCATTAATTAGTTTAGCGTAATCATAGTATAATGGAAACTATGCTAACCAAACCATTAATGAAAATATCGGGTAATGTGTGAGTGATGCTCTTAACCACTATTGATATTATTTACAAACATCCTATTGAAAAGAAAAAACCAGCGCTCGTGTAACACTTTTACTTACCGAGTAAATTGTACAAACGAAGTATAGATCATCGATGGTTTGTTATTTACTTCGCTCACCCGGACATATTTCAACCGCAAATGCAATCAAAAAAGCGTAGTGTCTGTCGCCTACCTACGAACAGGGGTTAAAACCCCATCATTTCATTAATTGTTTATTAATTATGAAAATGTAAATTGATGGGAATTCACTTACGAATTACTAATGAATTTGTGAAATTATTTTTGTTTTGTTTATGAACGTGCTTGTGGGCGGATAAATTTGCTTTACCCTTCATCTGTTTATTTAGTTTGAAAATAACTGTGACTAAGTTTAGTCTCTTTGCATATATCGGGGGCAGATAATAATCGGACAGAAAAGCGAATTTATAATCAAGTAAACTAACCGACAAATCAATGGACAAACCGAACGAGCTAAATGAGTTTAATAAAGCAGTCGGTTAAAAAACAATTCCTTTGGTGATGAAAATAAAAGTAACATAAACTGTACCACTTTCACACCGCTTTCCTTATACGAACATGCATGGACTTCTAATACGTTTCTAATATAATTTTTCTTCATCTTGTTGTAAAATACGCATATGGCGGTGAATTCGTTCTAAGACCAGGGTTCGAGCGGAGAGCATAAAAACGAAATTTTCTTAAATCAAGGAGGAAAATTATATTCGATCATGACGAAATCTTTTCTACTCGTCGCCGTTATCCCAAAAAAAGATTTAAAAAAACAGAAGAACTAAATTTTCACACTCTCTAATATTAGGTGGGAGTGGCTAATTTTTTCTATTTTCAAAAAAAAATGAATATTTATATGATCTATCTTTCGTACTTTATGAGTAACAAGCAGATAACACCGAGTAAAGGAGTTCACATTTTTTTTATATAGGCGTGTCCTTGGAAAACTTTAAGTCACTTCCCGATTGTCTTGCGAATTTGTAGGAGAAATATTCGTTTTCGCTAGCAGTTGCGCAAACGGACAGATGGATAAAGGTACAGACGGACATGCGTAGGTGCATTCGAAATTTACAACTGGCGAAGAATTTATATACTTTATGGGGTTTATGAAGTTGGTTTTGGCGATTTGTAAAGGTAGTGAATATTTTGATACTCTATAATATCGGGTGGGCGAGATCAATTTTTTCCATGTTTGTATAGGTACTACAGCATTGCCCAGGTAATATGTGTTTAAATTTTTGCATATTTATCTGTATTAGTTTACGTTTAGTTTAGTTTAGTTTAGAAAAATTTTTATACTTTTTAAAAAACAGAGGTGTTCTCAGTTTACCGTGGTACCATGAGCGTGTCCTTGGACCGATTTGATCCATTTTCAATACCAACACGAACGTGCAAGAAGAGTCAATGTTTCTATCAAATTTCAAGTCTATGTTTTAATTTTTACAGCCAGATATTATACGAGCGGATAGACGGACATGCTTTTTGATGCTTTTTCATGTTAAAAATATGTGTACTTTGTGGTTTCTCTGATGTTCCCTTCTGGGCACACGTTTTTTACATTTCACTTTGGCGGTGGATGCAACAAACAAACAATGCAAACACAATGTTGAAAACCAAAGTGTCAAGCAATTATTTGTAAGTAAAAAGAACTTTTCACTTCCAAGGAGTCATTGCGATGCTATCTTTTCTTAAACATTGCATTTTAATGCTTTCAAAGTGTTTTGTTCTTTAGAAACTTTTTCACGTTAGAAGTTGCAGAAGAGCTTAACGTCCATTAAACTGTGCTTTCTTAATGCTTTGTGCTCATAATCACTGCATACTAATGATTATTTACACATTAAAAGCCAATATAATTATAATTTACTTCAACTGCAAATACATTGCGAATATCAAAGATAAGAAAATAAATATTATATATATATATATATATATATATATATATATATATATATAACGGACATAATATAAAATTAATACAAATTCAATGTTTTATAAATTTATTCGTTTTAAAAATTTCGCTACAAGAATTGCCAGATCGTACGCAAACAAGCCGAATAGCAAGAAACTTTTGTTAGTTGTTAATTATGGCTATACCAACCCAATAAATAAATAATGGTGATAATAAAAAATCAAATAAATTAAGTGAAGTAGATAAAGTGTTTTAAGATAAGTTTTTTTACTCTAATGAAGCGAAAGGTAGCAAATAACGTTTTTTTGCCAAAATCAATTTGATGGGAGCACAGAGGAACGCTTGAGACCCTTAGAGGGAATCGCATACTTCAGCGTCTCAAGCATAGTAATATTCGGCTTTGACGAATCTTTCATGCCAAACATACATGGAACGCAGACGTGCGCTGACATGTCTTTTAAACGATTTTGTCCATAGTCAATGCCAATCTGCTTGCAAAAGCTGCTTCAAAGCTTTTGCCAAATTTGAAGCTAATATTTCCACTTATATAGACGGAAGAGAGACAGATGGACAAACAAACAGATGGGCATGCTCAGGTGAATTCCGAATTTGACACTTGTCGAGCACATGTACATTTTATAAAGTCTCTGAGGCTTCGTTGCGAACGAGATAAACGCTTTGACAACCGGTGAGATTTTGACACTCTCTAACATTAGATGGGCGTGGCCTATTTTCTCCAAATTTGCTTAGGTGTCAGATAAGATCTTCCACGGAATGTGTAGTTTGATCAGGTGTAGTTTGTGAATAATCAGCGAACAAGAATTGTTTCTTCCCTTCTAAAAATAGAGGTGTTATAAAAATATGTGGTAGAGTAGGCGCATCCTTCAACAGATTTGACGTACTTTTAAAGCCAATCTGCCTGCAAGAAACTTCCAATCTTTCTGCCAAATTTAGCTTCATTTTTTCGTCCACGAAAATGTTTATATCGGACATTAAACAGGCGGACAGACGAACATGATTCAATTGAATGTTGCAAACATTTTGACAAAAGGAATACTCATTTCCCCATCCTTTGATGAAGGGTATAACGAATGCGTATAGTTAATATAAAATGGCGGCACTTAGCTTGTCGTATTCTACTCTATAAATCCCTTTATTTGACAACGATATCAAGAGGATTTGGGAAGAAGAAGATAATACATTATTTCGTCACGGACGGATCGTGTGTACACCCGATGTGTACAAAAATTGATTTTCTTATTGCATTGTATTTACATCGGAACCAAAAATGTACAGGGAAGTCGACGAAATATCTGAAGCGAAAGCAACTTTAGTAAAAACTTATAAAAGCCGTCCGACTCGAAAGTGTAACTAACAGCATAAAAAGTGCATTAAGTGTCGACTGGAAATCACGATTCAGTGACAATTTAGACAACTGCAACGACAACTGTTATGTGCCATAATACATAACTAACTGACGATGACCGGACAGTAACCATAATAGGCCCCATACTCTTATACCACAGCCCTGACAGGCTCGTATGGGCGGTGCGAGGAGGTTAAAAAATCTATTTTATTTTGATTACTATTAAGTAATGGAGGTTTTTTTAATTAACTCGTAGTACTTTATGATTAGAATACATGCGTAATTAATGTAAATAAAATGCATTGTGTGCATTGTGTGTTATACGGATGTAAGGCGGAATAAGTTGTTGTATCTAATCAACTATTAATATATTATAAATCGGCCATTAAATGATTACAAATGAAACGAGATGAGCTAAATAAAGCTAAATAAACGTTTGTCTATCGTATAAGAGAGTGTCCCTGATATACTGCGATAATGAAGGTGAAAGAGCAATACCTAATATATATATAGTCGAGCTTGATCAAATATAATATTCTTGCTAGCTTTAGGTTTATTTGTACTACTAAAATATTGCTCAAATCCTTTAAGCAGAAAGTGATTTTTCTTGTCTTTGTTTATTCTAGTTTATACATACACACATATATATGCATATATACATGCACACGCTTATATAATATAATATATCGTATGTGTACAAGCACAATATGAAGAGGGCTTTGTTTCCTTTAGTTTATATTTATGTGTTAATTCATTCGTTCGTCCAAAGCAAACAAAACCTGTTGAAATACTTTTTCTGTTGTATGCTTATATCAACAAAATAAATGCTTTGTGGATGGATCTAAGCACTGTTATGGTTGCTTTACAAATAATCTTTAATACCAAAGGTACGTAAAATGTGCCAACGTGTACTCACTAAAAATTGTTGACTTTGAAAATTCATGATACATATGCAACAAACGAATACAACGTAAAACACATACTTTTTTTTTTTTTAATATTTTCTTGAATAACAAATCGTACCACGACGACTCTTTCATTTCCATTCATAACAACAAAGGCATACAAACCATAGAAACACAGCATAACAGTTTATTGTGTACGGTGTGTTTTGTGCACATTATGCACAAAAAGTAAAGTATCTCACTATAGAATAAAATAGAACTAAAATTCAGTCATAAGCATGTGCTGCCTGTAATTAAATGAATTTTAAAAGGCAAGCAGGAAATTATATTTTATTTATTATATTGCATGTACATAAGGATATTATTTAAAACGATTTTAAAGTCTTTTCTTCAAAAAAAAAAAATAAATAAAAAAATAAAATTCCACTAAGCTACACAAACATCAATAAGCTTTCATTAAAAGTCTAAAAGCGCAAATTCCACGTGCGCCGACAAGCTGATCTGGCTTGCGGGACAAGCTTACGTAATATATAAGCCGTCTATGCCAAAGGAAGACGAAATCCGTTTATTTAAACTTCAAAGGAATTTCGACCAAAGAAATTTATTTATACACACATATGTATTTCTGTTTGTGTATATATGTTTTGTATTTATATATTTAACAGTTGTACGCAGGGCCTTCCTTTCAAATTGACGAGGAATTGTCATGTTTTAAACAAATACTTGGAATTTATTGTCATGTTTTAAACAAATACTTGGAATTTATCCCATATTTTGTTATTTTATCAAATTCTTATTGTTGTTTGGAGAACTGAGTTAAGCCCAAAATAAGCGATTACTGTAACGGGAATGGCGTCAGTGCCCGCATAAATCATTTGATCTGCTGTCGTAAGAAAATTTCAAATTTCTCACTGGAGACAGTTTCAAAAATGTTCCTTGCTCTCAAACATTTACAGAGAAGTTAAAATGTAATCTGATTTTACTATATACGGTCTTCACGTTTCTTTTATTAGCTTAAATGATTCCTTTATGTGGAAATGATTCAATAATGATATAAAAATATGATTACGAGAATCAGAAAATCATGATTCCGAACATTACCATATAGTCCTATGAGAGGTATTTTAAGCGAACTGGACATCTTGCCCAGTACGGAAAGCAATTGGTGAGAAAAAGGTCTTAAATTAAATTAAATCCCACTACACGCACAGAAGTAATCGAAACCATTAAACTCTTCTTAAGTTACATTGTATAGATTCAGTTTTACCCAAAAGGGAAATAGACGACCGCGCCCATCGTAAACGAATATATATCTTATATGTGAATAAATTTTTTGTAAATTTTTTTTTTTCCCTAAGGCTTCTTAATACTGATCTGGTAGACACAACTTGCACAATTACCGTAGCGTTATGAGGACTTGAAGTCTGGACTTGTGATAAGGCATGACTATGCGGTAGAATAAAGTTGGTACTGATATGCGCGGGCCTCTATTTTTTTTTTTTTTTTTTTTGCTTAGAAAGTTTTGAAAAAAGTTTCCTTGCATGTACCTTAAAGCCCGCACTTTCATATGTAAACAGCTGCATATATAATAATTTTTTTTAAAATAAATTCAGTAAATGACCTCATTTTTAGTAAAGAAAAAGTGATATTGTCCCCTATGTACTTACTACATACGCTCGAGCAACTGATAAAAAAAAAATGTCTCTCGCACGAATACAAATACTATACAAGCGTACTCATATACTACGCTATTCTGCGAATGCAACTCTAAGCACCTTATGGAAAATGCATACCCCATTAGTGCTAATGTTCAGGTTTTTAATTATAAATCCCTTAAGTACTCTTAGAGCTATGTTGAACGGTTTTCGTATGAAACCTTGCAGGAGAAATTTCCATAGAAATTGTTAATCAAAAATTAATGCCTTTTTTAAATTTGCTGGAAGCAATTAATTTTAAGTAGGAAAAATTGTGACAAGGACCCATTCGGAAGTTGATGAAATAATACCTTTACAAAGTAACTAAATTTTCTTGCCTCAGTTGTAATGCACTTTTCTCACTTGAGTATGTAGTCACAAGCTTTTATTATTTTCATTAAAGCTCGTTCATGCTTTCGTTCGGCCCAGAAATCATTTTAGTTAAACCGATCTAATGCAAGGAAAATACTTCCTGTCTGTAGAGATAGTGCGTCGTAAACACTATGAAGTATGTTAATAAAAAGCATCGTATAGATGGATAGTAATGTTCGAGCCAAACGCAAACGTCTAATAAACATTATAAAGAGTTTTACTTTTATGAAGAGTATGTGTATGTGTACAGTAAAAAAAACATATCAACTTGTTTATAGGTATTCAAGTAAAGAAATATCTCTAAAAAATTAATTTTCAAGTTTATTAGGACTTATAGGCGAAAAGAATACATTCGCCTGTGGAGAGAAATCCGCGGATTTTAAGAGTTTTTCTTTAATTGCATGCTAGCTCGCTAGTAAGCTAGTAAGCATTTTCCGTAAAAGACTGTGAGTTACACACATATTTACATATTCAATAATTTTTTTGGAATTGTGGACGCGAAAGCAGCGACGAGACAGCATTTGTAAGGAGAGACGTAGTTGAAAATGAACTAATTTTTCCCGCTTAAACTGTTTATATTATTTGTTATTAACGTGGAACAGTCTCACATAACTAATTGCGCTAGAGACTTGGCGCGACGAAGTGCGTTTGCTATATAAAGCCTATTTCATCTTCTTAAAGTAGGACTGTTACAATTGCTCGGAAGCGAATATTATGTATATCTTAGTAATATCTTTAGAAAATCTCTAAACGTCGAAAAGTTTTAATTAATTGCGTATATGTTGATGGGACAACAACAACTGTAGGCTTTGTCACTAGGGGCCGCTTAAAATGCTTTATCACAATCAGACAAGTGTGAAGCTTTCAATTTGATCAACAAACCCGTTACAAATAGGTCGAGATTATTGCAGAGGTGTTTAGATAATAAAGAGATTGCACAACGAAGAAATTCGCATCATTAGTAACTCTCTTGCGCTACAATATCCGCTCATACTGTAGGAATATTTGAAATATCGTAACATTTTCCAAATACTTTCAGGTGGATATCAAGTTATAGAAGCAGAACGTGCTCTTAGATCTTCATTTTCTTTTAAATTTTCAGTTACTCCGACTGTATATGCAAACAAGCAATTTATTATTTGTATGTCCATCAAGAACCCTCACTTACAGGATTTTATACAATTCCCTATAATTTTGGAAAACCGCAATCAAAAGCCAAAGATAAGCGACAACAGTTTTACTGCGTATTCTTAATTTATATAAAATGAATATTAAGACTGGCGCCGTTTGATGTAAAAATCATGCAGCAAATCGTAGAGAGAAACGTAAACTATAATTGAAGACTTTGCATAAGGAAAAGTTCTTCTCTCCTCTATTGTGGACAAGCGTTTTGGAAGATTTTAGCGCTAAAGGTTTAAAGGATGCTAAATATATTTGCAAAATATTAGTTCAGTGTCGGCTATAAGTTGTAAGTTACACTCGGTCAGCTGCAACAACATATTTTTCCGAAAAATTTCATTAAAAAATTTCAAATAGCGATTAGGTTAAGCAATTTTAGGTGTTGGTTTCACTCGAGACGATAAGACGATAAAACAAAATTCACCGATTGGCATTATTTCTTAAAACAACCGTAGGGAAGAGTTCGTCTCCTAAATTTATGCATTATTGGGGTTTTAATAATAACAAGTATTAGTATAAGTGTAACAATTATTACAGTTGAAGTAAATGAAACGCGGAACGCAGCCAATTATCAGAACGTTAGTATTTTCCCTTTAACCATAAAATTATAGTCTCCCTTTATATAGCGTCCTTTAAAGGCTTAGGAACAATGCTTGAGAATTTACTATGAATTATGGCCGACAACATTTGGTCGTTTAAAGTTTTCATTTAATTGTTTTTTCTCTTTTTATCCCTTTATTGTTCTATTTGCATATAACCGAAGCCATGTTTTGCACGATTTACCTTCAAATGATAAATTATCTACCATAAGTAAATAGTTAAAAAAAAAAAGGAAATAACAAAAAAATCCTTCAGAAATTTTTAACGGCAAATGATAAAAACTGTAAGAGGAAAACACATCATTGTTCCAGTTTTTCATTGATTGTTATTACAGCTGAAGATTTACATACGACTTGAAGTGAATCGTGCATACGTACCATTTATGTAAATGTGTGAAAGTCATGCACTTGGTATATACATGGAACGAGGTATATGATATTCAACAATTGTTTGTAACGTCGAGAAGGAAGTTGAATTCATTTAACCGAGTCTAGCTGGGCGTCTGTCCTTCGGCCTGCCGGTTATTAGTCGGCTTGTGGGCATTGGAATCACGAATTGAGCAACACCATGAAACCGTGACAAGCCACAGCAAAGTCGCATGAAAGTCCCGCTCAAACGTCGAACTTGCGAGTTTGTGGTATTATGAGGTTTACTCGCACAGTTGAGTACTTCAAAAAAAAGATTATAAATTCTTGGCCATCTGTCGAGCAGCTCAAAAAAAAAATGTTTCTTATAGAAATAAATTGTACGATTAAAAATGGAATGATCACTTCGACTATCACCTTTGACTATCAACTCCTTTTATAGTGGAGTACACAACACTTTAAACAGAAGATTTAATTTAAAAAGAAAAGAAAATATATTTTCCAGACTTTTATATGATTTAATGTGTAATAAGTAAAGATGGTTGTACATGAAAACTTTATGCAACTACTAATCGATTTCATTAGTTTACAACGTAAAAGGCTGTTAAACCATTTCAAGGACGCGAACAGTCGGTTCCAACATCAATATTCACTCTTCAAGCAATTTTTTTATCAAATATTATAAAGGACTTCGGTACACGTTAAAATCGAAATCTTTTGCGCCCTTTAGTATTCTGATGTAGAACATGGTGTTTTTTTTTTTTTTTTGATACTCTTTGGCAAAGCACAGACGTACCACCAATTTTCTGATAATGCTTGCAACGCTCAAAAGGGGATCTCAAAGGCCTCATAAATTCTGAAACGATTCAGGTATTTCCGTCCCTCTGTCCATTCGCCTTTCTATCCACACATCCGTCCGTTTTTCTGCCTTCCCGCCTAGTTGACCGTCTGCCTGCCCGGAGATCTGTCTGTAGTAATTTTGGCCGCAAACGTAAAACAATCGACTTCAAATATTGCAAAAGCATTGGTAGTTATTGCAAGCAAAATGATATTGAAATTCCGTGAAATCCGTCGAAGGACACGTCCGCACGATAATATAAACTAAGAACACCTCGGCTTTCGAAACAAAAGAAAAATGGGAGTTTTTTGCGTATTGCTCATGCCGTAAATATCTATATATAGTAATAAATATATAGATATAGTAGTTGTTCCACATTTATTTCAAGATGGATCTCACAGATCATGTATAATAATGAAAACCGTCGGCCATGCTCATCCAATAATTTCATTTGTTTCAACTCTATTTTCAAGTTTGAGGTGTGGTAAGGGTGTAGGCAAATCGACCAAAGCCTAATATAATTTTTTAACAGGTTTAACAGCACTTCTTTGTTTGGCTGCCGTAACTTTACGATTTATCACAAAATCTGATAAAATTAATTTTGGAAAACTTTTTTGCAACTATTGCTCTGGAAAACCAAAGTTGATACAAAACCACAATAACTAAAGCAAAAAAACCAATTGACCAATTGTTAGTGTTAACTGTCTTTTTATAATTATCGAGATGAAATTTATAAATCAATTAAATCGATCAGTACATACGCCCATATATATATATATATATATATCAAAATTCTGAGAGGTTGCCTCTTACCTCCAAAAATGACATTAAAGCACTAAAAATTCACCGTTCATCGTCAAATCGCACCTACACAATTGCGTTCAACAAGTACACACTCAATAGGGAATTTTTTTTTTTGACAATATTAGAAATATCCGAACTTTTTTAGCACTCGTCGTCATGCACGTATAATGTAATTTTTGTAGTTCATTTTACGGCCAAACATTACACATTAACTGCTGGGTAATACTGCACTCAGTAATAAACAACTCGTTGCAGACGGAACATACTTGTTTTCTTTTCTACACTCAATATCGAGGGTATAGAAGGCCTTTATTCACATTGGAAAGCTTGTGTCCATCGAATCGAATATCGAACACAACTTGTCGCAAACTGCAAATAATTTTTCTTGTTTTTTTTTTTTTTTTTTTGGGCCAACGACATAGTCGCTCTTCCAAGCAAATATTGAGCTTTCGTTTTGAGGAGCATTTTCAGAGATTTTTTAAGTTATCATACGAAACGGAGCTGATGATGAAAGTTTATAAGTAAATAAAATAATTTTAATTTCTAACGCATTCTCTTATTAGCATAACGCAGTTTTTTTCTAGAGATCTCTCAATACTTTATTATGCCACTCATTTTCGACTGCGATAAATTTATGCGTTTGATGAATAACTTTATTCAAGATTGCGAAGATGTGTTTGAACCTTGCAGATTTATTGAATATGGACCAAGGGATTTTTTTTATTTTTTTCTTTTTTATTTACAATCATTTATTTCAACAGAAAACTCGTTTTTCATTACTGTTGCTTTTAAGAATTGCAAAAGCAACGTTAAAATGAACTAAGTTACAAATTGCTGGTTATGATGTTCTTCTTCTTTCACTCGAATCTTTAAGACGACAATTTGCAAATAGAATTTATGCAAAATGTACATAAGTATAACATTCGTAAAGTCGTAGATTGTACATATCGTTTGCAAAAGCCCTTTAACTATAATGATAACGTGTTTCAGCTTATGAGGAACAATGCCTTTATATCCTTTTTGTACTCATAACACACTTAACAATTTTCAAACACTTTCAAAACATACGAATTTTAATGAATATGGTTAATATTTTCTTAATTAAACATGAGAAACAGTTTGCTTTTACGTTTACGTATTACGCATTTAAACAAACACACAATACGATATATGCGCATATATGCAAGCATTCATATAACACACACATTCGCAGATATGTAAACTCAATTTATGGTACAACTCATGGTATAGTTTTGTGTGCCAATGTTACCTGTTGTTTCACCGGAGCATTCTTTATGCAAAATGTTGACATACAGGAAAGAGGATGCAGCCTGACAGAGAGAACGAAACAAAGAGTAAAACTATCTTTGTTTTTTGCCGTAAATGCTTATCGTATTGTGCATGTTTGTAAAATACGTGCAAATGAATATTAGGATTTTTTTCTTTTAAACGTAAAGAAAGCTTATGTGCGTGTACATGTTCATATGTAAACTAACTACTTAGTACATATGATGCTAATTTACTACATTCACTACAATGCTAATGGGCTTCTCTGCGTACGTTCAACTGTATGAGCTTTGAATGACAATCAAATAACACTTTAAAAAACTTTTTTCAAATCTAACTTACATCGGGGGTGTCGAACCACAAGCAAGCAAAATTTGAAGACGCATTGAAGAAAACCAGGACTAGGATTGAGTTTTTTAAGCCCATTACCATTCACTTTACGACACATACTAATAGCTTGTAATGCTGTAGTAAAATTGCAAGTTACAACAACCACTAGATCAATACGAAGAGGCTTTGGAAATTTAAAATGATCTACTGACAGATGGACGATATTTAGCATAAAATGGAAATAAAGGAAAAATTTTAACGCCTATTACTTTGTGGTCGGCGTGCCAGATTTTTTCGATTCTCAAACATAGGGTCCTCCGTGCAACAAAATTTCGTAGTGAACAAAAACTCTTAAATTAGTATCATTTTAGTTTTGTTGTCCGCATGCTCACCCTTGAACAACACTATACACACAAACATAGGTATTTTCAATTTATACTTAGCATAGTTCTAGATTAGAGATATTTTCCTCGAGGAAGATATGTTTTGCTGCAGTTGAATATCTCATTGTAGCTGAGTACACTACATTTAACATTAGGCAGGCAATATATATATGTATGTCCAAAGACTTAACTTCAACGTGTTGTGTATCTGCTATTCTTAATTATGCTCCCATTTCCGTCAACTAATTGAAACGTTAAGCCTGGATATTTCTCGTTTCCTACAGTATTAGTTTTGGCAAAAGTGTCGTAAAACATAATTTTTACACCCATCACCGAAGGATGAGGAGTAAGTTTGTATTGTCAAAACGTTTGCAACGCCCAGAAGGAAGCATCGGAGACCCCGCCCAGTATATATATTCGTGATCAGTATCAAATTCTAAGTCGATTTAAGCGTTTCTGTCCCTCGGTCTGACCGTCTGTGTAATGTCCGTTGTACACATTTTCCTGGCCGCAAAAATAAAGCTATCGACTTCAAACTTGGCAGAAACAGTGGAAGTTCTTGCACTCAAGTTCGTATTGAAAATGGGCCAAATCGCTCCAAGGACACGTCCACAGCACCGCGTAAACTGAGAACACCTATGTTTTTCAAGAGGAATGGAAAATTGGTTCGTTACCCATTACTCATAAACTTAAGCAAATAAATGCGTAAATATTTGATCGAATATTCTATAGGCGATGGTGTAGCATTTGTGTATAAAAATTAAAAAAATTGACCACACCTAGCCAATATTATGGTGTATCAAAATTGAATTGTTTTTTTTATAACTTTATAACGCATAGAAATAGGCTTCAACAACTCCATAAAATGGGGAAATTCTTGGCGAGTTTCAAATTTGGAATGAACCTAAGCAGGTCCGTCCGTTCTTCTGTTTATCTGTCCGTCTGGTGAACCGTGAAGGATGTCGCCTATAAACTTCCACAAGAATTTGAAATACATAACAAAAATAAAATGTAAACGCTTTTGCTTTTCTTGTTCGTTGCTTGTTAGTCATAAGGTACAACATATACACCACATAAATTTCCACCGGTATACTGAAAATGGAAAAAATCAACCGCCGCCATCGAATATTATAGAGTAAGAAAACTTAGTTCTTTTCCTTTTTTTTTTTTTGTCCGCATCGCGGTGGTGGGTATAAAAGATTCGGTCACGATCGAACATAATCTTCTTATTTATTGTGTTTTTCTTCGCTTTTTTGACAACGTTGTAGTTTTAATATCAATTTAAACGCTTTTACGGAAGCGGTTTATTTGCGCCTTGAAGACGTATTTTTCAATGCCTTGATTGCCAAATCGGCTAAGTGCATAAAATCAGAAGCAGAGAAAAGTTTTAAAAAAGTTTGCTTAGCTTATTTCATACCACGCGCTCAGCGGCGATACAAAACAATTTTGATAAGTGTTCAACTTTTAATTGTTTTGTTCAAAAGTGTTTTCATAAGATTTTTATTACGATTTACGTTAAAGTATTAACTGGCTACGGAAATAAATTAATTATTGTTCCAAAAAAAAAAAATGTATTTTTTATTAGAGAAATTGCTTTAGAATACAGTTAAGAAAAAATCATTACAATTAAAAAGCAAAAGCAAATAAAAACATTATAGTAAGCCACAGGCTATGATTAAATACCCTACACTACCATATAATGACTTTTCAAAACTCGACATTATATGTGGGAAGTGGCGATCATAGTTTTCCAGCCCGAATCATTTTCCGCATTCATCCTTTGGACAACATAATGGGTGATAAAAAAAGTTTTCCGCTGTTTTTCGCCAATAGATGGGGTTCATGCCTTTATGTAGGGCAACATTCACTTGATTGTCTCAGACGAAACATGTGCTTAAAAGGTGACATTTTAGTTCACATTTTTTACGAAGATAGTTTTCTAATTCTTTGCTCGTGTAAAAGGTTATCAATATAACAATGGTTTGAAAATAAGTGAAATACACCCAATTCTCTTTTTACACGATTTTTTTTTACACGAATTTGATTTAACGCGAGTTCAAAAGAAAAAAAAATTTTTTTACACGAATAATTTTGTTTTAACACGATTTTTAATATTCCAGGAATTTTTCTTGAATCTCACAGAGCAAAGAGCGAGATTTTTCGACGAGTGTACGAAGCGTTTAAATTATTATTTTTAGAGAAAGTCGCTGAAACTCGGCAGATTTTGCTCTTTTGTTTAGGATCTTATAATACCAGCAGGGGATTCCCTGAATAATGCATAGAGTAAAAACGTTATGCATTTTTTACGCAATTTAGTTTGATTTTGAGAGTTGAAAAGAAAACACGTTTAGTTGAAGCAAATATAAATAAAGTTAGTGCTCATATAGATTTATTAACTCAATAATAGGTAAATTTTAAATAATTTTTTGCAAAATTTCAACATCAACTGAAATCATTAATGGCATCTTACAGGGAACTTTATAACGGTTTATCACGAAATCAAACACAATCTTTAATCACTGATTTCCTCCCAAAAACTACTGATTTATTAACACAGGAGACTAGAGATGATAATTCAGAAATAATTTCACAAGATGAGGATCAAAATAATTCTGATGATGGCGCTGATATTTGAGTCGTACGTAAACGTAGGCGTTTATTGTCGGAAAGTGACAATGCATAAAATTTTTTTTATGTCTTTATTATTTTAACTTCTTTTATATTTATGCATTTCTGATATAATTCCCTTTTTTCAAAGTAACCGTTATTTTTTATAAAATATTTAATGAATTAAAATGTGTAAGCACGAAATAAATTAAGTGAACTCTAAGAAGAACTTTTTAATATTGTTTACACCTAATTCTCTTTTTACACGAATTTTTTTTTTACACGTATTTTTTGGGAACGTATCTATCGTGTAAAAAGAGAATTATGTGTATATGAAGAAGCACGCAATGTAATGCTTTTTTAGTATAAAAAAGGTAAAAAGCCGAAAAATTTGTCAAGTGTACTCTGAGAATGCTTTGAATAAAAGAAGCACCCAGGAGTGGTTTACTCGATTCCATTCCGGAAAGTATAAAGGGAAAAATTCATCTCACAATCACTGAAAAAGTCGATTAAATTTTGCAACTGATGGTCCGTGAAGACCGTGTAAAAATTTATCTTTAAGAGAATGATCCCCGGGTAGCCTTAACGGCTATTCCGAGCGTCCTTACCTTGGTGTATTCTCCACTCATTAAAACGAAATCCTAACCTCGATTGACGTTATAACTCGACTTCTGGTTATTAATTCACTTATGTTAGTAAACACTCTAAGAACTATACATTAAACTTAGAATACGCATTCTTAACGTGAATCAATAATCGATCGTCAACTATCCACAGACGGAGCGGACGAGTGCTTAGCCCAAACACATTGGATTCGGCCACTTTATCATGAGATTCTAACGGATGATCCTTCCTTTCCTTACTTACTTTCCTTTCCTTACTTCTATGTCTTACCTGGACGGCGGTTCAAGACTCGGAAGAGACTCGGAAGTCACCTTCTTCTTGTCTATACTTTTGTTCGAATTATGTCAACTAAGTTATTTCGGATGTGATATTCCGATTCCATTTCGTTCTTACTGATACAGTTCTTCGGGTGACAAACTATGCTCATAGGGAGAGCATAGATGTGCCGAAACTCTCACCTCCTCGTGATGAACCCTGGAAAACGGTCTTGACCGGCAAAGAAATGTTTAAGTCTTGGACTACTTATAACTCGGCGACGAGTTTTCTGATAGATGGTGGAGGGGTTCACTGGAAGATGAATTCTTTTCTCATAAAGCTAATTGCTCTAAAGGAAATACTAACCAAACCAGCTGGTAACTGGTTATGTAAAATACGTTGAGATAGTAGTTAGTGAGAGCATGGTTACGCCCGCCATGTCAAATGTAACGCCCAAAGCTTAAATATCTTGAAGAAGGGTAGTCCGGTTCTGGCTAGCCGGGATTGTATGGTCGATCCAAAGGCAAGAGCGATTATATTCTACTATATTGCGCAAAGTAATGCTAAAGGCTTTGTAGACTAACTTTAAGCTCCACGGGGGTCAGGAGCCCGCTCACAATTAAATTTGAACAAACGCACCATTAAAGTACGCTGGAAAGTGCATTATGTAATATGGAAACTGGACTTGGATACGAGGTCGACCAGATTACAATTGAAATGATGTAAAAGGGATTTGACGGAAGGCTTTTTAACCCTTTTTGCCTAAAAATGAACAAAAGTACCATTAAAGTACGCTGGAAGGTGCATAGATATAACATCGATTTACTGCAACTCGTTTGTGGAAACCTAGGTGGAAGCCTAACAAACCCCTTTTGAACGCAGCAGTTAATCAATGTGTGAGCCCTGACTGCTTGGGTACGGCCCTTCGGGGAGTATTCCTGGTGGATGTGGTTTTCACATTCCCTAGCGGAATAACCGAGGTTTGGGTGAGCCTCACCACTTACCGGAGTGGGTTTATTGTCCCATACGCAATAAATAATCTGGACTCCATTGTAGCTCCTGCTTATAGGGATTGGATGGACTCCTAGCTTATAGGGCGTGTCCAACAAACTGGGGGGCGTGGGTTACGCTATATTAACCTGTGTGTTATTGGCACCGTAGGGTTAAGCCACATAGGCAAGAACCTACGTAATACCTTTGTCACTCACTGATACAGTTCTTACTTATTACAGTATCCCTATAACACTCACAAGAGAATAACAAACTGCCTGCTATAAAAGAAAATGCATGGAAAAAAAAATATACTTATCGTCCTTTGAAGACATAAGAATAACTTATAACTACTTATAGCTACTACTAGAACCGGCATGCACGCTATCAGGAGATAGTGGAGGCACTAAACATCAACTACATGTCAGTTTGGAATCTTTTGGAAAGGACGAGCTACAAAGCGAAGCTCAAAAGAAAACTAAAAATCCGCGGAGACCTCTCCTATCACCCATCCTTTCGATGTGTCAAATTTCATGAGAGGATCTCATGCACATATATATTGCATACAAGAATACACGGCAGATGGACAAGCTTAGAAGCACTTTCTTAAACGGTCGATGCAATAAAAGATGGATCTATCTTAAGTCTTTCTGGGTGTCGTATACCACCGTACAAATTTAGCATACGCTTGTACCACAAGTTGTATAGTTGTGTAAAACTTCAAAAAGTGGAGTTAGTCGGTTTGGAAAGTAAAACATTCACTTCAGAGATTCGACAAGGTATACACATTCTTGATAACTATCAAAATTTTGAATGAAATTATATGTAGTTTACAGGGACTTTACTGGTGACAAATGACCCTGGCCTTGATTTCGACAGCACTTTTTTTACGGTCTGAATACACACAAAAAATTGATAGACTTTTCCGAAAACTCAAAATCGCAACAATGTGCTAAGTGTTTTAGTTTCAATTGCTTATCAAAAACTTTATATTAAAAATTATGCAAAAGTGTGTTTGATTGATTACTTTTTTGATTACATTTCGGGATAGCAATTGTTTGATTGATTATTTTTTTTCAGCTATAGGCTGATTATACCAATAATGACGATCCGTTTGCGAGCACTTCCTACCTCGTATCTATGCTCTAAGTTGAAATTTCACAAATTTTGCAATTTTCAGCTCGGGCTCGGGCTCGGGCTCGGGCTCGGGCTCGGGGTATTGTAAAATGTGAAGAAAAATGATAAGCCGACTTTTGACATACCGAAATGTCTTTGTAAACGTACAAAAGTGAGCTTTTTGATTTTTTCTATGTGGAACGTGGAAGAAGACACTTGGGTTCACGCACATGACTCGGGAACAACCAACCAATTGAGCAAATATCGCGCAAACATCAAAAATCATTGTTGATAGTTTTCTTCAATTATCGCGATGTTGGGCATTATGAATTTCTACCACTCAGCCTACCTGGCCGCCTTAGATCTGTCTAAGATCTTGGCAGAAATATTATCCATCGGGGTGCTATGTATCCATAGCGTCCAAAGGAAAGAACTACTGGCGAAGGAAATTGTGGCAATGCCTTAAGACTGCTATCCCGCCGACCATGTTGATAGAATAGCGATGTCCCGTGGAGGAAATTTAGACGATGCTGTACCCCGTAAAAAATGGCGAGGATATTAAAAAAAAAATTTGATTCAAATCTCAATGAAAAATATATTTTTTGTTTTGCATTTTTTACCTTCGGAACCACAGAAAGGTTAAGCCTCTATAATGTACGACACACTATATACGCCCACGGCGATTTATTTTTGTTCTAAAGCTAGTCTGCTTTCGTTAAAGCCTGTGGTAGTTACTTGTGCTGTAATAACGCATATTTTCATAAAAGTCATTATTTATTAATAATAATAAATTCTGTATTTTATCCTGGTTCTCATAAAACTAAATATATAACAAAGGAAGGTTACCATAACGATTGTTTTATGAATACAAGAACACTTTTACATATAAAAATAGCCATAGTCGTAACCATGTGACATGAAAATGTCAACGATATGAAGCAAAAGTTTTCTAGAAATCAAATCAGAATTCAAAATGACAATATTTTTAGACGACATTTGTATGTGGAATATATAACAAATACGCATACATACGCATGCATTCTAGTTTTGATAAAATCCTGCTGACGTTAGTAATTTTTCCATTGCTTATGTATGAGTATACATTAACGAGTACACCGTCGGGATTATATCTTTAAGGTTTACGTAGAAGAGAAAGAGACAACTACGTACGTATATATGCATATCAATAGACATGGTGTATGAATACATTTATATCATTGTTTTAACATTCACTCAGTTTTAATGCTCTTCGCAATAACTTTTTAAACTACGTAAAAAGGAATAAGAAGAAAGCGTAACTCAGCGATTGTATGACTATCAGTTAACTTAAGAATAAAATTTTAATCATATGTGTAGATAACGCTCTTAGACTTTTTACGTACAATGAAAATTCATTGCGCTTACAGTGACTCTTTTACATCATATATAAGTGTAATGACTCTTTAAATCTTTAAAACTTTTTATTTTTTTTAATCGTCAATTTATTAAATTTACTGCGTAAAGAGTAAAAGGCAAATAATGCTCAACATTGTCTTGCAATACGCACGCAATAAGTAAGCAAAGGAATTCTTCTTTAATTAAAAACTAAATAATCAAAACGGAAAGTAAGTTTTTAATTAACCGTAATTTTTGTAAAATTACAAAAAGGTTTCTTTTTCTTTAATTAATTTACGAAATTCTTGTCCTGTTACATTCGCTTTCTTTTGTATTTAATGCTACCCCCCGAAAACAGAAGAGTAGCAGCCATTCAACTAAATGTCAACGTCGAAAAAGAAGAAAACTCTTCTCTCATTTATCTGCACCCATTATCTATAGCCTTTGCACTTTCTACACTGCCAACAGAAAAGATATCAATCAAATTTAAATTCTAAGCATCATGCATTTCTAGCAATTAATCTACGATGCACAACTTCTACGTTGCATAAAGAACTGTAAGAAGAATGTATGCAGCCTCGAACGAATTTTTGGAGAATACACTTGAGAAGAATAATTTCTTCTTTTTTTTTTTTGAATAAGGAGTCAAATGATCGACAGTGATAATTGGCACAAACCGACTTCCGTTATAAGAAATTTTAAAAACCCAGGTAAGGTATTTAGTTTAGTTCAATATTTCTTTTTTTTCACATTTCCGTTTAGTATCTTTTGATAATTGCAGGTCGGTCTTTGGACATGTCCATTCTTTAAGATTTAAGATTTAAGATTCAAACTCTTGGTCTATTTACTAGTTTTTTCATAACTAAATCAAACCAAAATCTTGCAATTACTAACAATATTTATACCCTGTAATGTGCTTTTTAGATTCTATATAGCGAATGCTTTATGTTATGTAAAATGAACTCGCATTCTCGCCTCATATGACCTTAAAGCGAATGAAATATTTTAGAATGTGTGAATGTGTTAGTTTATCGATCGAGATCATTTTTATGTTAGCCCCTCCTACGAATTGTGCTATGGGTTTTTCTTTTTTTTTTTGTTAGCAGATAGTTGATGCATGTTTAGTGAATGTTCGTATGAACGTTTGTAACGATTTTCAACCACCAACATCTTTTCATGTTTATTATGAATTATTAAACTTAATTTTCTGATTGCTTTAGACAAATCAAATCCATTTTCAAAGACAACGAATGGGTATCGAACATGAATATTTACGGCAAGCGAAGCCTTATGATTCGCTTCAGAAGTCACATGTACGTTAATATTTATCACCTAACATTATCTTACAGTGTCTATGAAAAATGCCACGTTCATCTAACATTTGTCAAACTGCAGCCGTCTCTCTTAATTGTGTCAATAGTCAGCCGACAGACGGATAAGGACGGACGGATAGGAGAACAGATCAATGCACTTCAATTAAATTAGTCAGAACCTTACCGTGATTGTAAATATGTTTCATATCTGGTTTCTTCGTATTGCAAACAGATAGACAGATTTAGGATATCACCGTGTCCCGGTGAGCGCATCCATGAAATAAAATTCAAGTTGAGTCTGGCACTAAATACAAACATCTGCTAGTATTCTCACGTCGCCTAGAAAACTATTTAAAATTTTTAAAGGAATTCTTTTACACTTTCAGGCAAACAAAAAATTGACATCGTTAGTTAGAATGGTTGCAAATATTGCCGAACTCTTCAAGCAAAAACCTGTGCCAGACATTTAAGTTTCATTTTCCCAAAATTCAACGTTTTATTATTATGTCAAAGTTTATGTTGAATATGAATGTAAATAGAAAATGAACAAGTATTTGACAGTAGCAGTACCTAACATGACCGACAACCTTCGTTGTATCGAACAAGTCGTAAATTTAACAAATTAAATTTAAGGCTTTTTATACCTACCACTGTAGGATGGCGGGAACTCACTTTTTGGTTTTTTTTTGTTTCATCATATATGTAACACCCAAAGGAATGCTTCAGAGACCCTATAAAGTATGTACATTCTTGATCAGCTTGAAATTCTAAGTTGATTTAGCCATGTCTGTCCGTCTGTGTATCTGTGTGGTATTTATTGTTGACACCCTCCTGCTCGCAAAAATGAAGATATCGACTTCAAATTTGCTGAAAACATTGGACGATTTTGCTCGCAGGGTAGTATTAAAAATGAGCCAAATCGGTTAGAGCAGAAATCCACAATGGAGCATAAACTAAATCCAACTTCATTTTTCTTAACAAAAATTTGTGGGGATATTTGCTCGTTATTCCGAAATTATCTAAGTTAGAAGGCTGAACTTTCCACATTTGCTTTACGAAGCACTTTACGTGCAAAAATGGAAAAAATCGGCCATGCCCACATGCTTATTTCTTATAAGGCAAACAAGACAGAATGCTTAAAATTATTTTGTGCACTTCTCAAATGAAGATATATAATCTGCCTAAAAGTGGTTTATAGGATAGATTCCGCGACCTGGTGGTTTTTCTTAAAAATACGATATCCAGGGATATGGATAATTGGAGAGTAGATTGCGAAAAGCATTGTGGTGTGTTTGCGAGATTCGGCTACCGCCGAATATAACTTTCTTACTTGTTTTTTTTTTTTTATATTTTTATTTAACACTAGATTTACCAGATTTTCAAACACAAAAATTCTACATCAGCAAGCAGAAATTTTCTGGTATTATAATGATTTAATGCAGCAAATATATATGTCGATGTATTGATATACAATATGCTGAGTGTTGCTTTTAAAAGTTATTAATGTTTCATACCTCGCCCTGTTCTTAAGGCAAAGTCCGAATATTTATTAACCCGACTGATCTTGCTGTAGAACCTAAGGAAATCTCCTAAACTAACAGAAATATTCTTCTCACTCTTACTCTTCTTCTTCTCTCTTTACAACGAATTCGATAGCAGCAATTTTACTTTTTAAAGTTGTTTGTAGTTAAAACGAAGGTTTTTGTTAACTACTTTTGTCTTTTTTTATTGCGTTTGCTTTTGCTTTTTCCAACATGCACAACTCATCTATAAAATTAGAAAAAATATCCATTCGCCTTAGGACGTTCACTGCCACTTAAAGCAAGCGTATAAACACCAGAAAACCTTTTATCAATAAGCTTGGATTGGACATTTCAGCTGAGCTTTTAAATATCGGTAATAAATAATTACACAAAGCATCAAAGCGACAATTATTTACCGATTAAAGTTCATTACCGACGACATACAAAATATTTGGCTTACCGTTGCATAGATGAACGTATTGAACCTATTTCCAAATTTTATCTATCGGCCTAAATTCCAAGTACTCCAGATAACGTTGATAATACTAATTTGAGAAAAGCATTATTTTTCCATTAAAATCTGCATATTTTGTACTAACACTTTTGCCAAAGTGATTACATTTCGCAGGTTCGGAAATAATTCGAGTTGTTTATGAGAAGATGCTTTATCAAAATCAGCAGCATGCAAATGATTTGATTATCTCCGGCGCATTTCTCCTTTTAAAATACCCAACGAACTTCGTGACCTGCAGATATTTAGCTTAAGTGATTTTTCCCTGCTTTTTTTTTTTAAGTCAAACTCATAGTACCTACGTTACAGATCGCCGAGTCCCTTAAATAAAGATTGCGAGAGTGGTTATGGTGTTGCCATTTTTTCATATTTTTCAAATATATATTTTTTTTTTAAATACCTAATATTATCGAATATTATCCTTCTTCTACGTTTCCTCCTGTATTTATATATATATATATATATATATATATATATATATGTATATATTTATAGGGATATATAAGTGCTTTTATAAATGCTTATGTATTTAAATTTTCGAACGCATTTTTTTATTATATATTCACTAATTTTAATTATTGTGCGAGTAATTTTGCTTACCACTGTAATTATTTAATATTGCACGAATACCGTCGTTTAACTATGTAATTGTTATTCCATTGAATTTGTAGCAATTCAATTCGTTAACAATTATTCTACATTGTCAGAGTATTGCAAAGTGCAAGCTCAGCATTTTATTAATTTTATGCAACAATTCGTATAAAATAGTTCGACTATGGTTTAAGTTTATTTTAATTTAAATATCGCATTATCAGTCTCGGACCATTTGGTCTTTCCTTCTTTTATTACTAAACTTTTGAGTTCCAAGTAGCGAAAGCGTTCCCTCCAACACAATTAGTGTTCGTTCTGATGTGCTGTCAGATCTCAAAAATACGCTTACCTTTCAAGATCAGTAGGAACAACGTCATCTTCCATCATGACAGTGCCAGATCCCAAGCATCTTGAATGAATCGGCTATTAATAAGAGAGAGCCTGGAGGAAAAGTTTTTGGGCATGCACCCTACAATTTGCACTTTGATTTTTCTGTTTACCGTTTGTTTCGGTCTCTGCAGAATACTCTTACTACGCTTAATAGTGCAAGGATGACTTCATATGGGCCCGACAAAAATTACTTGGTACATTTTCTTGTCCAGCCATTCCACAAATTCTGTACTTGTAACATAGGAATTTTGCCATATGAATAGCCAAATAGATACTAAATCAGTGTTCGCGGCTTCAAGTCGCAATGCGGTAAAGCTCACTTTTGTCGCAGCTACAATAAGAGTTCAGTCGGTAAAGGTGTAACACATACCACTAGGCGGAGACCATCACATCTCTTTTGCATTCGGTTTCCTCTCTCATTTTTGACTGTCTTCCGTTTTACACGAGTTAGGTGACATCCTCTGACTGAGTGGTAACTTAAAAAAAATAAGAAAAAAGTTTTGCCAGAAAAATGGCTAACGCACGCCAGCCGAAATAATACGTGTGAATAAGATTCACTTGAAGCAAAAACAAACTGTGTTTGAGTTTTCGAAAAAAAAACACACCAGGAGCTTTTCTCTTCACGAATGAATATTCTAAAGAGTTTTTGATTTGCCTCAAATCATTTTCGCACTTTCCCGGAACAACGTTTAATCCCAGCTAATTTGTACCTATGATCGAAGAAAATTCAAAAAAATCTTAAGCTTCCCGTTTCTTTCGCCTATCCCTGCGACTCTATTTGGTATAATTTCGCAAAATGAAATGATTTTTAAACATTAAAAAATATCATCTTAAACTTTAAAATTTTGCATAAATTATTCATTCGTTCAATATATTTTGTGAAATAAAATTAATAATTAATTCTATACTAATTATAACAAATCCAAAATTATATAAAATATGTAATCGCTGTACCATGCGTGCGTGTATTAATAAATGCAAATATGGCGATAAAATTCTCCAAATTATGAAAAGAGAATTATATTAAGCTTGTCGCTGCATTTGCAACAGTCAGAAAGCCACTTAATTTTATATATATTTAATATTGATCAATTAATGGTGTCTGATAAGTCTGAAGCTATATTCGTTAGTTCATTGTTCATTTGTTATTGAAACTTCCACGTAAAATATTAAAAACGTTTTTCGAATTCCTATTTGAAATTCTCACCGGTTTGCGTTAGCAAACGTTGAAGCCAGTCAATCCAACTCAAGGCCATTCACTACACATAACAACACACGACCGCTAAAGTTTATTTGTATAATAATTTGTAATAAACCTATAGTTTGGTTGATAGTATGAAATATTGCACTGACTCGTGAAAAGTGCAAGGCTTGTACTAGTAAGAACTATGCAAAAAGTCTTAAGTCAACTCACTATATCGAAGTGTGTCAGTTTAGCTCAGAGCATCTGGCAAACGTACATAAGGCTAAAAAGCGATACCTCACGATATTAAATTTGATTGTCTGGGAGACGTTGCATGTACAGTGACGCAGAGTTCAAAGCCAGTTAAATAAGATTGCATACGCATTGCAATCGTTTGACTCCTTATTTCAGTTGTGGAATACTTTAACTTTGGACTTTTATTGGCCACTTTTGTCGTACATGCTTTTCAAAATACAATTTTAAATGATCGTTTTCCCCTATAAGTTGAAAGTTATTTACGAAAATGGAAATTTGTTCGTCGAAGAGTTTGTACGTCTGCAAGTAACTATGCATTTAACCACTGAATGCTACAGAAACCTCTCACATTCGATTTATAATTTGATGCTAGTAGACATGTTATTACTTGCTCTCCACCTTACAGAACCGCTCAATTGACGACCTCTGCATCTGCCATGACCATTGCACGACATAAATCAGCCGTCTCGTACTCTCAACGTACAATGAGACCTTTTACTCTCGACATTTATATGCAGAATATAAAATAAACATTGCATGGCTTAATCGTTCATGTGTGCTTCTATATGCGAGCATTTATATGAACAGACAGAAACCGGTCACTCTTTAATAATTTTCGATATATAATCGAAAGCGTATAGGCTCGACCGAAGCAAACGGTGATTCCCTGCAATGGTAAATCGCTTGAGAACACATCGTATCCTTTTCGAATGTAATTAAAAATGTTTTTTTTTTGGAAAGTGGTATAAATTATTATACATAAGTACATTCCATCATCGCCAAGCTGTATTTCGAGACAACATCTATAACATCATCCACGAAAACATTCATGATCTGGGTATTATTACAAAAGACCCTTAGTCGTCAGGCATACCATATCTGCTGCATAAAAAAGGAAGGAAGTAGCACATTAGTGGTTGCTGCCAGCATTCTCTAATGTGCCAGCTTTCGTTGGATCCGGGCAAGTTATAACACAACTTAGTTAGCTAATAATTGCCCCTAATGTGGTCTCATGTAAATAAGAAAATAACGGTTCTCGCAAATGATACTTTTTCACGCATAAGTCAGATTTTCGAAAGCCGAAAAATACCATGATTGGTACATTTCAGCGAGATAGCTTTCGCCCTACGTTCAAGTTAAAAGACATGGTTTAACATGGGCAAAATCCTGGTCGTAATATCAAACTCTACCAATAGAGATCAAAACTCTAAACAGTTTTATTACGTTCTCTGATCCTCAGCCTACAACAAGTACTAAAGAAGGGACCGCGCCTTAATAAGAAAAAGAAGGATCGTCGCGAACATGAGCTTTAATAGGACATCTTCTCTATAATTACATGGCATCAAATGGAAGCACCATTTGCTTCGTTCTTATCCGATTTCATAACGTTATTGCAACGGTTGTAATTCATAACTAATTAGTATTGTATTCCATAAAATAGTTTTATTACAACTGGGTGTTTCTTTACAGAGGCACCTTCAAATATTTACATGCTTGGGGAATATGCACGAATTTTTTCCTTTATCCTTCATCACTGCTCGCAAGCGAAGCGAATTTCATATTCGACTCAAGATGCTGATTCTTTGTTTGCTAGAAATGGAATTGATTGGACACAAAAAAATGGAATAATTATTTTGCGTTTGTAAGTGCATAATTTTACTGCAAGTTTAGTGTCATTTCAACAAAATTCATTATATATAGTAATAATGCAAAAGGAAAACAAAATAGTTTTCACAACACTGCATAAATTCATTAAAGATGCAAATGAAATACAACTCATTTACCATTTGCGGTAAATGAGTACAGAATTGAATTTTCTTCTATTTGAATTAAATCCAACAAGTGCTTCGTTAAATTTAAATAGAATTAACAGGCATACTAATCATGTATCTAAAAATATGCATAAATTTGTTTAGAAATACTTTCGTTTACTATTAAGCTCATAATAGTGCCGCAATAACCATACACAACCGACCTACGGGGTTTTCTTTATGCTTTTCTCTTTCGGTTTCTTTTCTTCTTGAAACAGTATTTTGCAATATTCATAAAGTATTTTTTTTAGTTTAAGTAGTTTTGTAGACAACATAATCAGTAACAACAGCATAAGTAAGTAAAATAAATTGCAATGAAACAAGAAAATATATTTAATAATAAATTCAATTTATATGAAAAGGAATTTTTCTTTCTCTCTCTTTAAAACTCAATAATCTTGTTTTATTTAAATAAATTTAATTTTATACTTTTTTTCCCCCCTCATCTATGTGCGTTATTTCGATATATTTTTGAACATTGATGAGATTTTATCGCAAGCTATCGTAGAAAGAAAAAATTTTATCACATATAAGAAAATTTATTTCGAATATATGCCAGTTTTATATCATAAGAGAAATATTTTTAAGTGCGGTTTTCAAACACACGCAAGCACACATGCCGCTTATTTAGTGATTAGTAACGCACAGTAAAAGGAAATCTCACACTTTTTCTCTCTCACTATTATAATAACGATTATAGTTGATATGTGACTTTACCATAAACTTATTTTTAATGCAATGGTAATGCAAAAAAATGTTGAATATGAATGACAAAATGAATTTTCTCATGACATTTAGTCGAGCTTTGAAATCTCCAAGCTTTGTGCAAAATAATATAGAATTGATATTAAATTCTTGCTTTTCAATGCTGTCAGCTAATAAAACTAACGAAAAATCATATCCAAAAAAAATTCGCAGATATCTGTTTGTCTTTTAGTTTGAATCATTATCTCTACAATTTACATTTTGCGAGTTTATAAAAATCTGATATCAAATATTGAATAGCGATAACATTTTAGTGTTCTTTTGGTAACACACGTTATATGATACGTTTTGTCATCCCATTAATCGTGCGTACATAGGTACATTATATTTGTGGTGGGTTGTAGGTAACGTGAAAAAAAAGACATTTTTGTTTTATTTTGAAAACCCGAAGTGATCTTAGTTTACATTATACTATACGCGGTTCTTTTGATCGAATTCACTCATTTTCAAGACCAACCTGCGTCCAAGAATTTCTAATTTTGCTGCTATATTTGAAGCCTATCACTTAATGTTTGCGAACAGAAGTGTGCTGAACAGGCCGACGGAAGAACAAACATACCTAAATGAAATCAGTATTAAATGCTGACCAAGAATACACAAACGTTATGGGATCTCTAAAGTCTCCCCCGGAACGTGTAAACAAAATGAATATTTACCCATTCTTGGATGGTAGGTCTAAAAAAGAAAACTTGAAGATAAAACGCATAAAAAAATAAACCAAAAAAAAAAAAAAAGGGAAAAAGGCACTTAAACATCGAACACAGTGACAAGCTCGCAACCGATACTAGCAAACACATTGAATATATGGGCGAATCATATGAAAAATTGACGATAAAAAGTAGCCTTAAGTACAAGATTGTTAAGAAGCGCATATTGGCGCGAGTTGATTTGATAGTTGAATTTGAGGAGTCTCAAATAGATATTAAATTCTAGATATCTTTAAGATTTATAGAAACGGCCTTAAAAAGATCGAATGGTTCACAACTATGTCTACAGACATAGACGGAGTTTTGTATGAAATTTAAGTTTCTAACAAAAGATTGAAATCATTGAGTAAATACTATATATAAATGCTATACACATATGTACATATTCTTATATATATATATATATATATATATATATATATTATTTATTAACTCAACTAAGTCACTAAGGAAGTGGCTAGAAGTTTAACTTTGTTAAAGAAAAAGTGAAGCAAAAATAGAAAAAGTATTTGTGGTAATAAAATTGCAAAAATAATTCGAAAATCCTTTTAAAAGAATCATAGGCGAACAAAAGATGAATGGAAAATATATTTAAGAAAACTTACAAATAAGTAAAGCTGACCTTGTTTGCAAACATTCTATCCTTTGCCTTCTTCAAGTGCTATTCTCTTGGAATCGAGTACGCAGTGCAATCGCTCGCATATAAATTTACATTTATGGGAAACTTATTTGATTTATTTATTTAACTTTAACCATACATTGTGTGTGCATAGATAGCAGATTTTCATAATGTAAACACGTTCCCTTCGTTGAATTCTCACAACATCATTATATTTACTTTCTCACACAAGCTCTGATATTGGCCGACAATTGTTTGCTTTAGTCGCCTCTATCAGACATATGGAATTTATTTTTTTTTCTTTTTTTTTTTTTTTGTTGCATATATAATAAAATACGCAATAGAAAAGTGTTTGCATTTGTACTCATATATTGTACTCTTCACGTTAGCAATATCTTGACCTTACAATCAAACGAAAGCTTGAGTTATCCTTGACGATGACATTTTCTCGTACAAAAAAGAATCCTTTCAGAAAAAACCAACTGACCATTTCTATCTATTTTTGATTTCTTATTCTAAACGGTAGTTTTTTGGATTTAACAACACAACACAATATGTACACAGATCAGACAACAATCAAGCACGTATTGTGCATGTAATCAAGCATATTCTGTTTAATTATATCATCCTTTTCGATGTAATCTCGAAGTATTCAAAAAAAGAATAAGATTGGCAGTAATAGTGGTGACGTTATTATAGCTATATCCTCAACTTTTATATCCTTTTGAATTTTCATCCCCTCTATATATTAAACTTATTCCTGTTTGTCTAATTATCGGCCATTGTGGCGTTTTCAAAACGTATTCTGTATTTCTGTAGAGTTCCTAATCTAAACCTTAGTATGTATCTTCCCTTTGCCGCAGAGTGGTTGAAAATACTCATAATTGTGCTTGATGCTCTTAAATTAGCACGTTCTTCTTCGCATCTTTGTAATATTTTGGAATAATATCGATTTAATTTGCTACAGTTTGTGTGTTATGCAAGCTCAATTCTTAGTTGAATACTTAATCTATATTTGTGTAGGTGAAGCGATGGCGCTGGCACTCGTGTGATCAAAAGCAAAGAACGAACTAGAAAGATAAAGCAAGAGTTCACTATATTAGTGTTGCCATCACATTCGTTCTTACCTTCCTTGGTTACCATCTTACAATGCATTACAATCTTACTGAGTATACAAGTATTGTGGTCCATATCAAATCATCGTTAGTTAAATGAAAGGGCTTTCTTGAGAAAATCTTTCACTTAAGTCTTCCCAAGCGGGCTCGATTTTTCAATTAGCTATTTTTTCGTATTCGTGTCGCCTAAAAATTTTCATCATCGAGTGCTTACCGTATACATACTCTTCAGGAATAGTATTATGCCTAATTCATGCAATACAAGTCACAACTAGCTTTCAAGAAGACTGGTTTCGTTCCATTTAAATGTCTACCGTAAGCTATTAATCTCAATTTGTCGATTATGGGCATAAACGCTCTTCTAACCTCTTTTTGTAAACACCATAAATTTGTCACTCATCTTCTTATGTGCCCATTCATCACATGCGCCCATTTGTCGTGGTCTTGTTTTAACTCAAAATTGAAATTAATGGAAGATAAAAAAAGAAGTTATTTTGAGAAAAACGAAAAAATTATTTTACTTACGATAACACCACAATCTGCCATAAGGCAATTGTCTCAACTCAGCCGCGTACTTTCTTTGATTCTAGTGAGATGAAATCTATTCTCTTAACACCCCCAAGAACCCAAAGCAGTTCTATAGATTTGTTAACTCTTCCCTCCTTCTTACTCTTCCCTCATTTACGTCCTTCCGGTGTAGTTAAATTTTTGATAGTCTTTTAATTACAAACGTTGCCTAGTCATTTCAACTGAACTTTTCCGCTGTAAAATCTAACCATTCCCCTACTTATATATTCATGTATTATGATTGTATGCCTCCGTCTTGTTAAAAACTATATATCTCTGACAATTGTTAGCGTGAAGTTGCCTCCGAAGAGGCTTTTGGTTGGTATTCTTAAAAACTGCGCAGTAGAATTACATCGCGCTATAGGGTTAAGCTTCGAACATTCTCTAAAGACAGCAAACTTTCCCATTTGCTTGAAGACTAGCTGTCTTCTCGCACTTTAGAAAAGCGAAATATACAGATGGATGTTATGGACAATGACGTCAACAATATTTAAATTATATTCCTTGGAATTTCCCTCATACTTAGTTACCTCGTTATCTTTCTGGCTTCGTGACAAATGTTTATTTGTATATTTTCTAATTGGATGAAATTGTCTCACTATATCAGCAATGGAGGCGGGAGTACGGCGCTTATATTAATTAAAGAAGTGAATACTTAACGTGAGTAAAATTTTGAGCTAAGCGAGGAAAGTAGTTTAAAATCATCAGCTAAAGCATTTAAATATGGAATGCTTTAATAGCAGATGGGATATCATTAATGCGTAGGAGTATAAGACGTATCAGGGGTAACGCTCCTTAAGCTGTCTCAGGAGCAACGCTAACTTGAATTCGTTACAATCGTTTTCATAAACGAACAACAGAATATTTATTGTAATAGATTTGAGAATTAGCGTAACACTTCAGAGTCACTCAGCGACATAGGTGAAAAAATGTGACGCTACGTGAAAGTCTTAATGATATCTCAAAGTTTCACATACTAAAAGCATAAAATGTATTCTTTTTAATGGTTAGTCTGTTACACTGTTATTCTGATGTAATTTTTTCTTGCATATACAAAAAGGCGTTATTTCATCGGTTGATGACTTCAATTATTTTTTCACAAATTTATTAAATCGCAATCCTAGGAAAATATTCACTCCAGAAGACAACTTAGTTATTAAACTCGTAATTGTCGCAATTTATTGAATTATTTGAAATATGGAGAGTTATAAAAAGTTAAGCCGGGAGCTTATGCCAGCCGGGCAAAAGATGGATGAACAAACTAAAATTCTTGAGAAGACAGTTTCTAGTTAAAAGCATCTTTTCACCTCACTAATCGAAAAGGTCAACTTGAATCAAAGAGCTGGTTGAAGTGTCTTGGTCGACAGGTATGCTGGGAGCTTGAAAGATATCCCGAATTTCGTGAATATTTAAAAACAGTACTGTCCTCAAAAGACGTTCTTGCCAAGAGCACAAATAATTCAGTGACTGTGGATTTTCCACATTCATCTAAAATGGCCGTGGAATTAGAAGAACATAGCGGTAATGATGATGGTGAGAATGTAGATTAAAAACGATTGAAAAAGAAGCGGTGGATAGGATTGAAAAATCGAAATGTAAAAATAGAGAGACTATAAATAATTAAATAACTAATTACGCATCATCCCCACGAGATGGTAACCTCGGCAATCAAATTATGGCGCTTATGAATGTAAATCAATATACATCGAAGACAGTGACGACTCAACAAGAAAAAATATTGTGTTATAGAAGACAAAGCTCGGTAAAAGAAATACTAAATAAAAATTCGTTTTTCAAAATTGCGCATTACAGCGTACAGTCTGTGGCGCAATTGTAAGCAATTTCCAATTCCCAGTTATATGGGACTTTGGCGAAAAAATGGCCCCAACCGAGCCATTTTCAACAGGGTTCGTCCTTGCGCCAAAATAGCTGGAATAGAGTTGAACAAAAAAAAGACAAGAGGGACAGACGGATAAACAAGCTTAAATCGATTTAGATTATGAATATGATTTGGTCGGATCTATCTCAAATCCTCCTGGGTGTTGAAAACATCCTCACATGCTCAGTCTTGAGCACCCTAAATAGAAATTCTTCTATATTCGGGAAAACATGCAGAAATCATTCTTTTGCCAACAATACGGATTCCAAATGATCCGACCTATTATTACAATTATTTACTTGAAAAAAATTATTCGATTCATCGATAGACTTCTCTTGAATCATCAATCATTAAATCAATGAACTAAATAACCATTTTAAACGAGATAAGTTATTAATGCATCTTCCTATATAGACTGTATTTAAACCGCGCAAACATATTTCGCTCTGAAATTATGCTTGAATTAAAACACATTTTCTTACTGCGCAACATGTGGTTGTGTGCACTCAAACGAAAAAAATTAATGCTAATTACAGCAACTGAAATGAAAGCGACGAATAAAGCTAAACGGGGAAAGGTTCGCAAGAACAAATTGGAAAACAAAAGCCTAAACCGTGACTTATCTTTGATGAGCTAAGAAAGGATTCTTAGCGGAAATTTCTGAAATGTTAACAACTTTTCATAGATAAAATAAGCCGCATATAATAAATGAAGTAAACGAATGTATTTTGTATTTTGTTTTAACAATAGGAGAAACAGCATGCAACACAGCTGCTGGAAGAATCAAAGTATTGAAAACGAGGTGTAGTACGGGCTAGTAGAGCTAGTTAACCAAATGTAATGGACATGAATGCATTGACTAGAGCTGAGTGAATACAAAAATCTACATACGAATTGATGAGAAGTAAGCGACACCATTAAATTAATTAGAACTACTTTGGAGTTAAACGTTCTAGTCTAGGTTGTGGAAGTCTTCACAGACATCATTACATATATAAGAATATTTTTCGGAAAATTTGTCTTTATCAATAAATACTTAACAATAAATTGCTTTACTCCTCAATTTCCTCTAGATATCCACAAGTCTATATGCCAGCCAGCATGTAGCATTGTACACGTGCGCGCATTTTTTAACCTTTATAGAGTATAAAGTATTGTACCTTGAATATTCGGAGGATTTTTATATATGGAAGGCAGTTCTTTAGTTCGATATCTGCTATAGAATGGTGACTATAAACGAAAGACAAGAATCATTTATATATATAAGAATATAAGAATGCTGAACCGGGTCCTGTTATCCTTTTGTGATCTTTTCGATGTTCCGACGCTTAAGCAGAAACGTGGAGACTTCAAAATATATGACATGTTTATGATTTACTCTTCAGCAGCAATTTCATTAGATTGCAGAGTAAAAGATTGCTAAAGCGGTAGAATATGAATAACAAAATATTATATTAAATTAATATATTAATTACTTACGTTCAACTTACTCCGTTTTTCAACATTTTATTATTTTGTAACTTTCATAAGTTAACAGCCCCATTTTAGTGTAAAACTTATATTGAAAAGTTTCTGTTATCACTTTTGCTTTATGACACAAAATTTTATAAAGTGACAAAAACGATGGCCGGCAATTACGAGCGCATATTTTACACGGCAATCGTTGCACAGATGTTAAATTGAAATTGATTCGCTATATTTTCAAAACAAACAGAAGCAGTTTGAGAGCGAAAAGATATATAGATCGATAAAATAAATTTTTTTTAGTTATACCCACTAAAGCATATTTGATCTGACAAAGGTTCGTTCCATTAGCAAACATGCGTTAGGGTTTTACATCAAAAAAAAAAAATGACAAAGCAAAACTCAAAGTCATATTTTTACACAACATTCGTGCATCCATCTGGGCGGGAGGACTGATAGTTGCTAGCCTATGCGGCTTACTCACTAAGCTCAAGAACGACTCGAATTACCACTTCTTGGCATCGATTGCGCAGTATTCTGCTGAGCAGCGCTTCACTTCTTATGAAAATGGGTCGATAACAGTCACTTGTTTTGCTTATAGTTAAATGCATGTATGTACGTATTAAGTGAACATTTCTATATCTGAGAGTCAGACATGTTCCTGTAAATAGAACTAAGAGCCAAGAAAAAGGTTACAGCACAGCTAACCGAAATTGTGGTGATCATCACTACTTCAAGGCTAATTTAGGCTTAAAAAAATTGAATATATTGTAAGGCAATTATGTTCTATGCAATGCATAAAGAAAAGAAAGAAAATCACTTTAAGAAATCATTTTCACTTCACGTTTAGTTTGTAAGCAAAAGTTTTGTTTTATCTAAGAAATTTGAGATGAAAATCTTTTGTTTTCTAATCAAACTTAGCTCAAGATTAAGTTTTTTTCTTTCCTTTCGTATTAATTACTCTTTTTCCTTGTTTTCTTCTTAGCTAAACTAATTAACAAACAATTTTTCCCATACATCAGATACATTAAGCATCCATTAAGCAGCTTTACTTCAAACTAACCGTAACTGCACAACAAGATATATTTCCACAGTTTAAATAGCGCGTATATGACGTGCATCTGTTCGTGTACCTGTTTGTCAAAATGTCTGCAATACTCAGGAAAAAGTTTCAGACTTTCTATAAAATGCACATATTCTTGATTAATATAAAAATCTGAATCGATTTAAACATATGTCCTCACTTGTCTGATTGCCTGATCGTCTGACCATGTGTCCGACCGCTAGCATCTATTGCCAATGTAACATTTATGGTAAATATTCCTGCGGTCGCAGGTAGAGACATTCACGTGGATTTGGAAATGGGCTTTTTACTTATTACTCACAAACTACTGTATGCCTATGAAAAAATTCCACGCCCACCTAATGTTATCGAGCAAAGAAATTTAGCTGTTACTATTTTGTTATTTCTCTCTTTTTTTTCTGAGTTAAAGTAACGGATTTAATTTTCTTATTTACTTCTTTTTCATTTCTTTTGTTTACATCAGGTGTAAAAGTAAGTTCTCATGCTTGTTGCAAGCCGTTGGTCTGCTAAATATGACTGCATCGATTTGGATCGGGTCAAATCAGAAGGAGTTAGGTCTAAACAATAATTCGCATGCGGAAGAAGTTCCCAGTCCAAGGTGTAAATCACTTTCTGAGCAGAATTTCTCTTAAAGGAAAGAATTTCTCATTTTCGAGTTCTTTGACCACAACTGCAGTTTCTTCCTTAAGCGCGCCGCTTAATTTGACTAGTTGGGCTTGAATTCGTTCAGAAGTGACAGTTTCATCAGGCTTGAGCAGATGATTCTTTACCTCCATCCTAATGAACGAAACTCGAGGGCGTTTATTTTCGTCAAGCCTAAAAGTTTTTGCACGAAATCTCGCAAAGCACTTCCCAACTGTTTTTAACGTTACTGCATTTTCACTGCAACCCAATTAAAATATTTCCGTATCTTCAGCTGCGTGTTTCCTAATTTAAAGCAAAATAACGTATAGTCCCGTAAGTGCTGTTCGCTGACGTACGCCTCTTCACACTTTAGAATACAGTGAAGGACAGCTTGTAAGCAACTGCAAACTATTTCACGAGGAACGAAGGCGTCCGATACGTTCTAGAAGGGAACCAATTTCAATACGGAGAACTTGTTTCGACATCTAATAATTTAAATCGAGATCTATAAAAACAAAACAAAAAAAACATCATTCACACACATGTCCACTATAGCTACTTTTGTATCTCTTGTGATCTGGGTATTGCTCTCGGCAGTTGACTGACATGTAACATATAAGTTGAATCTGTTGTTAATAAGGCTGTAGCAACTCATAAATTAATCAAAAGATGGCTTAAAGAGTTTAGTGATCTTGTAGGTGACAAAGAGCTTTTATCCGATTGTTGACCATGCCTCAATTGCATAATCCCCAAATTATAGCTGTTACGTGCAGATGGTTGAATAAGTTCAGAAACAATTTCTCTTTTTTGTCCCATTTAGGCTTGTGCGGGATACATCGAGAATATTCCTCTTTATGAGCATCGGAGAACTTTAATCAACCGTCACTTTCTTGAGAAGGGATGGCTGAGTTTTGCTTTCAGTCACTTTTTTAAGTAAACCTAATAAGATGGTGAACTTAGTTAGAACTAAACTTTTATGCTCTGTGTAGTGTTTCTAAGTATTTCTTGCTCTTGCGCTTATTACACTGTAAGGGTAATTAAGAACTTTTCCCTTCTTCGAGCCCTATATAAATATTTTAGTGAAAAGCACAGTTTATTTCCCATTTTTGGTAAAACTGTACCTCTCAAAAGTTTCGGACTTACTCGGCAATATTATTGACAGTTACCAGGGTTGTCGTCGTGGCTTGTTATAACCGTTATGCACTTGTTTTTCGTTTGTGCTTAAGCTGCACTTGTAAATTGCAATTTTTTATTTGTATTTTTGTTGTTGTTCCTATACAATAATAAATAAATAAACCTTTGCGTATAAAAAATCAAATTTTCGAGTATGTCTTTAAAAGTCCTCTGTGATCTCAATTTCTTAATTAAAAGAACCTAAGTGACGTCTATCATTTATTCTCATTATCGGACTCTCTAAAGTCCATTAAAGCCACATTGCTTAACACACGTGATCTGTCTATGTCGTATTTAAACCAACTTTATCCCTAAAAAGTCATTATGACTCGAAAATGAATTGTTGTTAACTATTATCGGTTGCCAAGCTTACGCATGTTTGCGATGGCTTAAGGGTTCATTTGCAATTTGGTCATGTACCGGTTGTGGGTGTGGCTCTGTGCTAATTGTGTACATGCTTTTTTTCTTTTTTTCTTCTTATTTGTTTTATTGTACTTATACTAAGTTTTTTTAATAATAATTAATTTAAGATTTACTTTAAGAGTCATTTGAACTCGACTGTCATTTGTTTTAGTCGAGTTCCTGTATAAGTAGAATAAATAAATAAATAAATAAATAAAACAAGCGATCTTAGCAGCCAATTTATTTCTCAATCTCTTGAAATCATTCCTTCATCGAACTTGGATGGCTTGGAGGGATTAGATTATTGTTTCATCTAATGATGAGATTGAGCGGAGTTTCTGCCATCAAAAACCAATATTTAATCAATACACGAATTTCGGATTTTTCCGTCCTTTAACAATAACAAAAAGTTAGTGTCACTAAAACGAATGTGTCTCGTAAATATGTGACAAAATTAGCAGTCGCGATAATCATTTTGTAGCGTCACGCACTTCAATGTATTGTAATATGTAGAATCATTTGTTTATCGGATCTGCTCTGCATAACGATAATTTTTGTACAACTTCTGAGTGAGAGTATGCGCGGGTCTTTCGGAAGAACGGCTAAAAATTCAGATCAATTTTTTTACTGCAATAACTGTTAAAACTACGACCTATTGAAAACTGTGTGGCTCGTTTACAAGAGCATCTTATCGTTCATCGCATCAAATCAGATCAAAGGATCGGAAGTCCTAGTCGAGCATGACATAGTCGTTATGACTATTTAATAAAACTGTTCACTTAAGAGGTGAAATATTCGAGTGAATATTCGTTATAAGAAAGTCCACCGTTTCATAACAAATGCTTAGGCAGCAATAACAGATGAGTAAAGAAATGTAATTATAAGAGGAATTCTATATAGGATTTTCTAGAAACGATCTTCTCGTGCCTTCACTGTGTCACTTTTAATATTGCCATAAAAAGTGTTTCACGAAGAGTAAATCAGTCGAAGACGGCAGGCAATCGTGGACAGTAAGGTTCGTTAGGAGTTTAGAGAGCAAACAAACTCTTGCTTAAATTTAATTAGTTTGGAATTTTATTTTTGGAGAGATATTTCAACTTAATTCAAGGGAGTCGTAAAGTGAAAAAAATTATTTCTCCCATTTTTTAAGCTTGACAAACGGCAAAAGTAAATTAGAGATCAAAGTAGCTTCGAACTTCTTGTGGAAACATCGTGTGACAAATTATTATCTACAGATACATAACAGTACAAAAGGATGGTGAAAATTTGTTTCGTACCCATTCGTTCACTACCTCTTTGACTTTATGTTTCAATTGCTTTGAACAATACATCACATGACTCAATCAGTCTCTCGTCTGATACAGATCTGATACATATACAGTCTCATATGATTTCTGAATAGTGTCAAGTTTCAAACGATAGGCGTCAACATTTCATAGCATTCCGCGAAGTTACATTAGTGTGCACGTCACAGTTGTTTTAGTGACACTACCGTTTTGGCCGTTTTTGACAGCCTTCACGAGTTGCTGTCCACTAGACCGACTTCCGATTTGAGCATGAAACGTAGTGACGAATCCACGTTTCATCCATTGTCACGTATTGCATGCAAAAAATCACTTTATTTCACCCATATATCGCCCCGAATCGGCAACGTGTTGTTGTCAAAAGTGAAAGATCGCAACGGCCGATTCGAACAAAGGCTCCGCATGGATAAATGTTCGTACAGAATACTTGCAGCTATATCACGCAACTTAACTTCTTGGTTTTCTAAAGCGATTTCGTGGATTTTTTTTTTTATGTTTTCTGGAACAACGGCCGCTTTCCGGTGACGAGAGCAATCAGCATTATCGAGGTACATACGACGTCGTTTCACATCAGCAAACCACCAATAACTTGTTGTGTTCGATGAAGAGAGACATTTAATCACGTCTGGTGCTGAGTTCGAACGCTACTTTTTCGTAGTAAAAATCAACGTTTTGTCAATACACGAAATTTTGATAATAATAAAAGTAGCGTCACTAAACTAAAACAACTATAATTTGTACACAGTGACTGTGAACAGTCGAAGCGTCATGAAATTTTGACACATATCGTTTAAAGATTGATATCATCTGTAAATCTGATTGAGTCTGCCCGCACTGTTACCGCATATGCGTCATATCAGAGACTTATTGAGTGATCTGTTAAGTACCATATAACATATTGGACCATCAAAAAACCAAAGTAAATCGTAAAATTATTAACACTCAGTTTTATTCTTTTTATACCCACCACTGTAAAATGGGGATACACTCCTTTTTTTTTTTTTTTTTTTGATAATATATGTAACACCCAAAAGGAAGCTTCAGAGGCCCTATAAAGTATATACATTCTTGATCAACGCGAAATTCTAAGTTGATTTAGCCATGTCTGTCCGTCTATATGTCTGTCTAGTGTTTGTTGTTGGCACTCTCTTGCTCGCGAAAATGAAAACATCGACTTGAAATTTGGTGAAAACATTGGAAGTTTCTGCACGCAGGTTAGTATTGAAAATGGGCCAAAGTGGTTAGAACAGCAGTCCACAGTGCAGTATAAGCTGAACCCAATTCCATTTCTGCTCATCATTCGGAGGTTAGAAGGTTGAAATTTCCACATTTACTTTGCCAAGCGCTTTACGTGGAAAAATGGGAAAAAATCGGCCATGCCCACACAAAGTTACAAGAGATGAAATTTTCCTTTTTCCCCTTTTTTAAGGTTTTATGCTTATTTACCTTAATGTGCACAAGACAGAATGTTTACAACTATTTTATATAGTCAGATATATTTCTGGCAGATATATTTTCTGGGTAAGAATGGGTTAATTCTAAAACGAATATGGTAGAGACCACGATTATATATATATATATGTATATATAATTTTTTTACTTTTTTGTTTTAAGTAGTGGTTCATGGCATTTCTGTTTGACCCAAAAATCCAGTAATCATGTTTCTGTAGCGTTCTGCGTTGAGTGTGACCACAATCCAATTTTCATGATCAAAAATGACATTTCAGCCCGCAAACCACAACCAAAAGTTATTTTTGTGCACTTAAAAGTACTTTACGGACATCAGGTGTGTTTTCCTTGCACCAAAAGCGCAGTAATGCGATTTATTCACGTGACAGCGGATTCATTGTTCTCGTAATACGTTTTGACAATTCGTCTACGCTGCACAATTATTTATTATGGGTATTGTATTTTACAAGGAATAGCACGGTCCACAGAATATATTGGGGAAAATCTTGATCCAAATCTCAATCAGAACTATGTTTCATTTACTTACGAAACCACACAATACGACGAAATTTAAAATTCATTTCCTTTTAATTCTACATTTTGTTCTACTCTTGGGATGGGTCCTGCTGTCATTTCAGTTTGTGCAAAAGATTAAAATGTTTAATTGATTTTATTTTTATTATTATTTTTTTTTGTTTTTTTTTTTTTTCTTGTAGCTTTTTTCATACATAACTAAATACCTTAACCATTTTAAAATTGCACAGCGCTATATGTATATATAACCATTTGTTCTTTTTTCTCGTCTCTTTCGAAAAAAAAAAAATTGAAACTGTTATTAAGAAAATAAACAAAACAACAAGCTAAACAAATAAAACCACAATGTTAGATGAGTTAAAATTGAAAAATCACAGCACTACTGCTACAAGTGAACAAAACGAATTGAGTTTTACATGCAAAAGTTGCTCGAGCAACATATAACAACCCGTCTGTTCACAGTGTTGGTATTGTTATGCATTGCATTCAAGGTCTTATTCGGCGTGAGACAATCAAACACCAAGCAAGCAAATGTATATGCAAAGGAACACTGGAATTTTCTCACGCAAACATTTGCATGTGACGACGACGGCGACGACGACGATGATGATGATGATGATGATGATAAAGGTGAGATGAGATGAGTTGAGAAATTGCTGAGTTTGTACGCATGATGAAATACATAAATTTTCGTTAGCAATTTGTAAATTCTCTGCAAGCGAAATTTTGACAATGATGTATGTATATACAAAATCTTATTTTGAAGTATTACCTTAACATCAAGGGAAATTTGTGTTTATTACATTATTGCATTTGCGATGGTATCAAACGCTATGCAATTTATTTTAGATAACAGTTAAAAGTAACCTCCTTTTTACACCGATCAAAACAGATTCAAAAAGTAAATAAATTAAAATTTAGAGAGAACAACAGTTGCTAGGTATAAACTCTACATTTTCTACAATTTAACTCGTCGCAGTAGGTAGAGGTGGATTTATTAAATGTTTACAGGGACTGCTTTTATCAATTGAATGCAAAAGTTAATGTTAAGCGAAAAATTTTCGCCTATTTTATTGTTTTTGTTATATAAAATCTGTTACATTTCGGATATTTAACATTAACCAAGTGTACGTGTCTAGCGGTTATGTAAACATGAGAGCATCGTTTTTGTGTCAAAAATAAACGTTTTTTTTATGAAAAAAAAAAAAATAAAAAAAACAATTGGTTCAATGCATTGGCCATCGTTAGCTATACATACATGCTGTCTGACGATGTGTGGATGTCCTAACAAAATAATGGTTTTTTTTTTTAAGCCAAAACAGCCATCGGGCCATTTTCGTACATTTTCATAAGAGCTAAAGCTGCTTAGCATGTGCATTTTAAATCGAAGTTGCAATACGAAGTGATCGAGTGCTTGGTGTGTAACTCCAGTTTCTTGCACTACCACCTCTTAATTGAATGCTTCCAACGTATCCCGAGCCAATTTTACTATATAGGAATCGATCAATTTTCATTGGTGGCGTTGGGTAGGAACCATTTCACTAAACTTTAACCCCTAAGACCAGACTACACTTTTCTGGTCCCATCAAAGACAGAATACCGTCCTTTAGCCGAAGCAATTCTGCCTAGCAATGGCTATGAATGGTACGTCTGGCTCTATACTTAATTTTTATTTCCGAACTTCTCAAAGTAGATCCATTTTTCATCACTAGTCAGGATGCGATCCGAAACAGGCTTCCTACTTCCTCCTTCTTTTTTATCGTTCGCACAAAGGAAAAATATGTTGTCAGCGAATACTTTTTATTTGGCACAAAATCCGACATTTTTGTTGCTATAAAAAGTATTTTTGCATTGCTTTTTATGATGGTATTACGATTAGTTCGTGTGTTGCTATTATCAAAAAAGCAACACAACTACAGACATATTGAGTGATTGGGAAAAAACTATCTTTATTTTTTTTTTTTTGAAGGGGGGGAGTGGGGGCGTAGGGCAAAAGTAAAGTCGACTTCTCAGTAGTATATAAATATTTTATCAAGAACAGTAAAATTCAATAAATTTAAACGCTTCCATAATGTCTTTATCAGCTCCTACTGGCCCTCGAAAACGTGGTGCAAAACTGTCGAAACAAAGTACCGCCAACTAGTTTTGGCAATGGCCTTCTGCCGCCCATTCATCACCTCCATACGCATCCAATAATATTTTTCTTGCTTGAGCATCATTTTTTACCTTTTTGCTAGTGGTAGAAGTAAAGTGCACTGAAAATGCTACGTTCGACTTTCCGTAATTGATAAGGCACCAAATGAAAACTTTTGCGCAGAAACTAACGAAAGTGTGCAGTTTTCAAATATATGAAGACAGGGCGCCTTAAATGTGAATCCAGCTGTGAAAAAATGCAATTTAGTCGACTGTTGCTTATGGACAAATAGCGGTTTCATTTTTACATACCTAGCGCGTTATGTTATAGCAAAAGATTACATAAAGCAATAAGTTATGTGTCTACTCATGCCTAAAGCGATTCCACGATGCAGATGATGCGTTGCTGTATATGCTGCATATAAAAAACCTTTGGCACATCAAATCGTCTTACAGCGAACTTTGGGCACTTCACGCAAATACGCTTTCCGATCTTAGGCCGGTAACCGACATTCTCAGTTTATTCGTTTTTTTTTTTTTTTTTTGATGCCTTTGCAATAAATTTTGATTTAACCGTGGATTCGATTTATTTTTAATTGTTGTAGGCGTGTGCTGTGGGTAAATCGAGCACACTTACTATGGATTTCGATCTGTTTTTAATTAGAAATTTCCGATTTTAGATTTACGAAGTGAGACGGACATGAATAAGAAATAACAGAAATGTTTTGTTCTTATTCGTAGCGCACTAAGTTTCTGCTATGCATACGTATCCTCCTTGGGTGGACTCTTTAATACCTATAAAAATCCCCAATGCATACTAAATATCGTAACAACATTTTCACTTTTTGCATAAATCCCTAAACTTTTTCATTGCAAAGACCGATTAAAAAATAATTTTGTTACAGAAAAATTGCGAAGAACACGTACATGATGTAATTTTCAAGCACACACCTACGAATTCATTTTGTTCAAATATTTACCGTGTATCTTATATATGTTGGTATAAGCAATAAAAACGTTAGGTTTTACTGCACCATAAGCATTTATTATCTTGTGGGTAGATGTACATGTTTTAACCTTAAGCCAAGGGCGGTTTTAGTACAGAAGAGAAAAAAAAATATATGAGGGGTTTGCGTTCATTATGATCGCTTTTTCACTTGAAAAAAGGCAGCTACTGAGGCAAATTGATGCAATGATGATGTTTTACAACATTTTACCATATTTCTACCAACGTGGCGATATCGTGTCGAAAGAACTATATTGGTTGGGTAAGCGATCCAATCATCAAACCATTTTCGCACTTCCTCAACTTTGCGAAGTTGCGTGCTAGCCATGTTATGCTGTATCGATCTGAACAAGTGGTATTTAGGAGGCTCCATGCCTGGGGGTGGCAAAATTTTCCATCCGAGCTGTATCAGTGTATCCCTGGGCAACTCTTGCAACAAGGGGTGAAAGTGGCATTTGCAGTCAGTTCGTGTGATAGCCATTTTCCCTCGTTTTGGATCTTTTCCATCGCATGTAAACGTCTAGAAACAATTGACTGATCAATTGCTAAGCTGTTCGAGAGTTCTTTAACAGTTTGAGCTGGGTATTCGTCCAGTAAGTCTTGCAATTGATTGTTATTGAGCTTGTTGGGTCCTCCAGCCCGCTTCGTGCCATTGACATCGAAATCATCACTTTTAAATCGTTGAAACCAAAATTGACAATTGAGATATGATGGAACAGCATTACCGTAAGCTACTGATTGTGTTTGGCGGACTTCGTCTGCAGATTTCTTCAAATTAAACAACAAAAGTTATGAAAGGTGAAAATGCAATTTTGAGCGCTCTATGATTAGCGTTAACGTACTCCGAATAAATCTTAAACGTTGGATTAAAAACTGTTATTTTAGGTAGAGCAAGGTCTAAAGTAGCGAATTTAAACGTTATGTACACAAGCATTTCCCATTTCTTTATAATTTTTACCTGTAGAAGTCGATTATCAAAATGAACGCAGACACCTAAGATTTAGTTTGAATCACCGAACTGGGTATTCATTCTGCCATTTTGGTCTCTCTCTCTCTCTCTCTCTCTCTCTCTCTCTCTCTCTCTCTGTCTCTCTCTCGCCCTTTCTCTCTCTCTCTCTCTCTCTCTCTCTTTCTCTCTCTCTCTCTCTCTCTCTCTCTTTCGCTCTCTTTCTATGCCTATTCCGACCTAAAGAAATATATGAAAGACTCTATGTTTCTTGGTAAGCTCGCAAATGTTAGAGCCGATCAAGTAACACTTTGTACTTTACATTTAAATAGCCCTGGTAAGCATATTGCAAAGTACTTCACTTGCTTATGCACGTTTCAATTTATGACAGCACACATGAATCTATTGTCCCCTGTGTGAAGCATAACCATTTCTAAATTTGATCTTTGACCTTAAACTGTGTACAGATATACGAAATACTTCCACCTGGAAAGTTCATCATTAAATCATGGATTATTAAACGCTTCAAGAACGTTTCTAAGTTGTCTAAATTGCTTTTTCCTACAATTCATACTCATTAATAAAAAATTTAAGGGTACTAGAACCAGCATACGGCCATGGCAACGGTGACGGTATACGTACGTAAGAAGTCTATGGAAGAGGTGTAGAGAAATTGATGGTTAAGTGTTAACAATAATCTAACTTTAATCCATCACTTCTGGACCGGAGTCTAGAAAAGTATATTTGCCGATACATTTTAAAACACTGGAACAAAAGTATCATCCCCCGTGCCGACTTAATAGGAAATTCAATTTCAAAAGCGATACCAATCTACGAATCAATGGTTTCATCAACAAGAACGGTTGTTACATTTAAGAAGATTATCAACCTGAAGGTTTGCATCAAATGCAATTATCACCTGAACAAATTGGCAATACATGCATGCATGAGTGGGATCGTTGGACTCAACTTCAGGCTCTCCCCTTGTAAATCATAGCGGAAGGAGATCAAAGGTAAAGTAAAATATAGAATTGACCCAGGGCTTATGATCTGCCCATTCGGTAAGTAACTCTCATCCGTCTACGTAAAGTATATGCATTTCTTTTAGGTGTAACCGTCTATGGAGTGTCCATGAGACAAAAACTTAAAATCCCCCCCTACAGCCCAGTAATGGCACGTGCGAGGACTATAAAGTATTCCAAGTCCGTAGCTCGATAGTTGAACAGACCTTGAGGACAATGCAAACACAAGTCGGTTACTTTCTCTCTCTCCCCCTCTCTCCGCCCTATCTGAGAGTAAACAAATTGAACAAGTAGATAAATAATGAGAAGCACATTTAATAACCATAAAAATGTGAATTTATTAAAGGTTTAATTTTGAAAGAAATACATAAAGGAAAGTCTTTTGAAAAAGATAGTCATTCCAATGCTCTGCATTTACGCAAATTAATTTTCATTATTTTCATGATTTAACAAAATATTCGCAGGTAACACACATCTACCGCAACCAGTAAGCCTGCTGTAATCAGGCCAGGGCGCTACGTCCGTAGAGTGCAAAACTCTTTATCTTCATTCTAAACGCAACGTGACAATGATTTGTCTTAATGCTCATATAAGAAATCTAGGAAAATTTATTTACATCGATTTGGTCCAGAAGCACGACCACTTTTTTTTTTTTATTCAAATTAATTTAACAACGTAAAAACTGTTCAGGATTTTCTTCACAAGAATGTAATAGGCCCAGTAAGCAATCAATACTAACTTCCATCGGTTCCGATTGCATCGAATACCAAAAAAAATAAACTCAATAACGATTAATTTTTTCAATAAAGTTTTCGTTATAAATGCCGCATATGCAGCATATAGTGCATCGGCTTTAATTGCCCCTTCAAATATGTAATCATATGCGATGAAGTAGTGTCTACCATCATTGACGTAGAGTGTAAAAAACATGTGGCTGACATCCGGCTCGTGTATTAAAGTCATAAACCATAATGAACGTATTTAATGAGCTTAATTATATTTTTAACAACAAAATATTAATTACTAAAAATGTGCAAAAGCACGAATATTGTATGTGTGTAGGTACTTGAATGTATATACTCTTACATAATTTATGTATACCATAAGATTCACTATACACAAGCGTTGCAAATGACATCATAAAACGTAGCTAAATGAAATTCTCTTTTAAATACGCATATGTTCATGGACGGATTTATTTATGTACGGATAGTTAAACGTAAACGTAATCAAGTTGTAAATGAGGTATAATTTTTTTATAAATTTTTTAAATATTTCCAATTTTCCAAAGTTTATTTTATTTCACTCAGTTTATATTATTCACGATTAAATTTTGTCTAATGGACCGAATGCCGGACCCATGAACATTGGACGTATACGACATTTTGCTCTAAACTGTTCTCTAAACTGTTATTGTAAGCAATCTTACATATCGTTTCATCTATAATCCTTAGCTCAAAATACAGGATCATTCAACATTATTTCGATCTATAAATGAACGGATATGTTGTGTTATTTATTATTCAAAATAAATTTCCTTAAAATCAGTCCAATATTGAAATGATTTCCCCATTTTCCCTTTAATTAAATTAATTGCTGATTTAGCATTTTATAATTAAATTATTATTAATTATAAAATATTAAATTCTTCCAATTTGATTATCGAGAAAACTCCTTTGTAAGACTTCGCGTTGTCCGGGTGAATGAACAAGAATTTCCTTCTGCAAATCGTGTCAAGTGCAAATCCTTCGTCCAGTTGAGTCATAATAGTCTCCTTTTATTCCTTTACTAGCTTGCAAACAACGAATTAGAAAAACTCCTTTTGAAATAGATTCGTAAATAATTTCCATCACTTTGGACTCAATGCACTCTATGGCTTATTGTAGAAGTGGTAAATGCAGTTCTCATTCGTAATTACCAGTTGACGAGCTAGAATCAATTTATTCCTTATAAAGTGATTTAGATGGTGTTCGGGAGGTGATCGCCGAGCGTACCGAAATTTTCAAATGCGGGTTCAATCTTTGCAACAACTTTTCTCTCCTATCAAGCAGCATTGCTTATGCCTATAAACGCCTGTAGTTGCGTCCAAATCTTCTTAAGTTAGCCAACCGCCCTCCACTACTACATTTTCTATTTTGACAATTGACAATTGCTCCGGTAATAACACATGTCGGACTTTACAAGCAGTTCTTCATTTAAAATGCTTACACGACCATATTTAAACCCGGTTATCCAATTTTTCACCGTAGCATACGAAGGCACATAGTTTCCTAATATTTTCATCATGTCGTTATAAATATGCTTTCTCTGCTTTCATCTTTATATGCATTATGTAAATATATCGTAAATATCGTACATGGCATATGGTACAGGCGGGTTGTATTTTACACCAGAATATATAATATCTTCAGAATATTCAGAATCATATTTTTGAATCGATTTGAGCATGTCTGTCCGCTTGTCATGGTATTGTCTGTTCATATATTTTTATGTTCAACCTTCATGTCGAAGTTTTTTATAAAATTGTTCGATTTCGGCGAACACGCCATATTTTAGCTCAAGTACGAACCCTATCCATACTTCGGTATGCTAAAGACTTCTGAGAACATATTTTTTATACCACGTGGTATATAATCGTTTCTATGAAAAGCAAGCCTGGCACAATTTTCAGTATTTTAAGAGCCACGCAATAAACAATATGCAAAATGTAGACCTCGGTAGATCCGTAGGTATGGTAGATCCCACTCCATGTGAGGGCCCGAATGGAAAGAAGCCGCCGATAAAACAACAAAAGTCCTCTTCGCAATGCTTTATGATGAAAATGGATGAATAATAATAAGTAGGGTATAATAAGAAAATTAATTTCGATACATTTGCAGATTTGCATCATGACAGAACATCAGGACACATTTTATGTCCTGTCCGATGTAAGGTGAAAGGTTGGATGAAAACAAACTATAATTTATTGTAAGTTATCACGAAAATAAATGAAGGATTGTATTAGTTGAAGTAGAACAAGATACTTAATGGTCGATCTTGACAATTTCTTCATTTTAATGAAAGTCGTTTATGGCATTTTTAATTAATTGAATTACTTGGAGGAAACTTCTCATTAAAAATAAAACTTTTCTTAACTTTAACGTCATTTGCAAGGTTACTAATTATTACTAATACATTAACTCGGCACTATATATTATAATAAAATAAGTATAATAAAAAGTTTCATTTAACTGAAAGCGAATGAAAATGACAAAAATTTGTCGTAGTTTGTGTGTGTAAAAGTAATAAGCCGGAGTTTCCCTTTAAAGTAAATGTAACTTTAATAATAAGCAAATAAATTAACACCTGAAGCATTTTTAAATATTTTAATATTCAGCAGCGGAAATAAGCGAAGATGAGCAGAGATGATGCACATATTCCGTTATTCTCATTGTAACATTCAAAAAGATGGTTATAGCTGTAGCCGAACTATTGTAGCTTACGCGAATAACCAATAATAGGACAAAGAATTGCATTTGATTTCGAAATCAAGCTTAATAACTGAACGGATCCGCCTAAAGTTCCACACAAAATAGGAAAAAAAAAAAATTAAGAGTCATATATAGTTTACATTATATATCAGCGACGAGTGTGCATTTCACTATGGAACTGAACGGCCGTTTCTATTTTCACAAGACTTAGAGAGACTTTTTCATAGGTATTACGTAACAATTTCAAGCTCAGAGACTGCTAAAGACTTGTACTAATCCATTCAAATTTATGGCATCACATTAGCAACCAGCAACCAGCAGTCAAGAAGAAAATCATCTCGGATTTTTAAAAAATTTGATATGCAATTTGATACGCAATTTAGTCTCGCTATCAATTCGTGGAATGGCATAAAATACCTAAATTCATATTTAAGCCTTAGTGACGCGGAAGCAGTTCACGAAGGTTCGAGCTCCTTCGTCGACCAGTTAACTCGCTTATCGAAGTGATTGTGGCAATCGCGTTTTGGCCTTAGCACATGCAAAGTTCTCGTAATTAAATGTGAATTCTCATTGAAAAAAAATTAAATGTTACTTTATTGAAGCGTACACTCCATCATCGCAAATTAATGAAAGTTATCTCGGAGAAGCACGTGAAGATGATGAGTTACCCCCATGAGTGCACGTTGCAGAAGTCGAACATGCAATGATGTCTTTTTCTTTACCTTTTCTAAAGCGTTGCAAAACACATCCTAAGAGAGAGACCAAACAATTTGTACGAAAGTCTAGTTGTAGTGCAGGAAATTTAAATTTACTTTATCGATTTTTCTATCATCATCGAGTCGAATAGAAAGTCGGTAAAAATGAAGGAAATGAAATGAATGCTTTTCATTTGAGTTCAATTTGAAAGCATTGCTTGCAACCTAGTTTCGAACACGTCTTATATTCGGTTCACTATCAGTGTCGCTCTTAATGAAAACTGTGTGCTATGTCTATCGAGTGCATATTACTTTCTATGCGCTACAATGATGATGACATATTAACTTTATTAGCTGCTTATATCGTGCTCACTAAGGTGCGGATGTGACCAACGACAGTCGCTGTATGAATCGGTCTGTGCTCTCTTGCCTAACTGCTTAAAATTGGAACAAATATGGTGAGTATCTACCATAAGTAGAGCCTTCTCATAGAGCCGATTAATTTTCATATGCTTCGTCCTCAAACAGTATACTTGTTGAAGTTGCCAAAATCTGCCATTATTTCGTTTTTACAAAGCTTAACTATTATTAGAAGCCATTTTTTTCCTTTATAGATACTTTGCGATTGTTATTATCGCTCCGATAAGCGAGCATTTACGTGCGGTAAATAACGGTTCGACGTAACTAAAATGCAACATAGACAACTAACTTTGAACCGGATTAACCATTTATGGGTAATTTTTAATGATGAACGATTTCGGACCAACCAACCCCATCGGTTTTTTTAGTAAATGTTTGCTTTGTTGAATGAATTTAAAGTTAACGGTCCTTTTAAATTTCCCATCAACGAAGCAGCTTCGATCCCATAGCAGATGAAGGGACCAAAAGCAAAAGCCGTGATTCATGGCGTAATGCCTACCGTATAAAAAAAAACTCAAATTTATGGTACATTTCATGTTCATATAAAATTTGAAAAAATTTGAAAAATTTCCTTACCTTTCATACGTGAATGATAACGAATGGCAAAATCTGAAAAAAAAAAAAAATCAGAGAAAATATAAAACTGAAGTCATTTTCATTATCATTAATCGGGCAAAAAATAAAAAAAAACGAAAGTTTCACAAAAACCTTTTTCATAACAGTGTTACATAACATTTCTCTTTACCTTTACTACTAAAGAACAGAAGATTTCCACTACTGAATAAAATCGATATTAAAACACTACTCAAACGGTTGTATCAGCACATGCGAAAAAAATCTTGCAGGCTACATCAGAAAGTAGTTACATTAAACTCGAGATTAAACGCAAAATTGAAACTCATGCGGGGAAATGGAATTAGAACGAATCCTGGATACCATTGGAAAAATGTACAAAAATCGGGTAACTGTTTCCCAATTAGTGCCCCGATTCTCCGGTTTAAGAGAAGTTATACTCCATCTTAATTCTGTATCTCAATTCTTGCGATGCAAGGATAGGCTAACAAATGATTGTGCATCAAATAGGTGCGAATCCCTGATATGTGAGCAATACCTTCCAATCGTCAACTGTAAAAAAAACGGCTAAAGGACTATATTTAGCTTAGATCTTAAATCCTGTCAATCCTTTCAAGCCTGGATTCATTCGATTGCCTTTGCCGACTGGATGGTATATTGGATCGTTTCCTTTCAAACCACATACCATGAAGACTTTCACGCTCCTGAACTCCTAGGCCTTGCCATTCTGCATAAAGCAATTATTCTTTGCAGAGTACGTTCCGTAGCTGCATTCCATATAGCAGTTCGAGTTACCTAATGAATGCCGATTATTTTCCTGGTATTGAGCCAAAATTGGCTGCCGTCGGCGAGAATGGCTTTGCATTGAAGACAGTCCGTCCGCTTTTCGTCATACACGCAGAACTTACAATCGTAATTTTCGTCGCTCGACGTATTTTCGTTTGGATCGTAGCAATGCTATACCCAATTAGATTTACCAATGCTATGCAATGGCAAACATAACAAGAAAACTATAAGCTGCGAATGCAATAACGTCCAATTTATAAAAAGCAACAGACTCGACAAGCGAATATTATATTCCCTGAACGTCTTCATCTGCACCTCGGTGCTAAATTTTTGCGTTGTGAATCTCTTCATCAAATGTTGGATTGTGTGCCTACAGGAACAATTATAATGACACTAAACTCGTGGTAGGGCATCCAAAATTGTTGTAATCGAAAAAGAAATTAAAATAAGATTTTCATAATTTTTCAATGTAGATGAATCTTTACGAGCAAAGGCGAAAGGGAGGTTATAGTAATAGGTATTAAAATTTGAAGGGAACGCTTACTTTCATTTTTTTTTTTCTTTTTTTTTATGAACTCTTTACACATGCTCTATAAATTTCAAATCCCCAAACGAGGCAAAAGATATCGTTCCTCATGTGATTACTATTGTTGATCATAACAACCAGGGACTTTCATCTGGTTTATGTTGGATCGAATGATCAGTTCAAGGCTAAGTGTGATGAGTGAGCCTAGCAGTCGGGAGCTCATAAAAATATCTGGGTGGAGATGGTCAAATGAGATAAATTTTAACGCCACCAAATCACAAGGTCGTCTCCTAACGTGTAGGTCGAGGTAGTGCTAAAAACAACGACTTTCGTTTGCAAGCGCCAATGGAACTCAGCATAACATAAGGATACAAAATGACTTTCATTGGACAGACCATGTATTCGAAGCATCGAAAAATGCAATCGAGCGTCTAGACTTTTTAAAACGCTACAAAAAATACTTCACTTCAGTCCATATTCGCACCATTCACACCGTTTGCATGCAATCAAAGCAACAGCAGATTTCCCTCTAGATTTTGCTTTATAGAGACACTCGACTGCGTGCAGCGAACCACTCGGTTCCTTATGGGCAACGAGGATGTGCTCTAGGCTCTGTTACGCTTGGGCGTAGGTGAACCAAGGAGAAGCAGTCTACCGAAATTAAAGAGATTTGTCGACCAATCAAGCCCTTTACCAGAACTACTCAGCCTATTGAGCGTCCCCAACCATTCGTTCTGCAGTTGGCCGCATACCTCACAAAACACTATCGCTATTCACCGTTTTTTAACCGATCTGCTCGCTCCGATATACGGATTCGTCAGGACCGGGCAACGTGTTACAATAGAGCGATCTCGATGGGGATGGAACTCAATGTACGAGTTTTATAAAGAAATAGATTTTTTATTAACATTTTGATTATTGACAGATATTAAAGGTCTCGACTTTTTATGACCAATTCAATGTCCTTTTATGACATTCCTATAAATAATTTTCTAGTAAGTGTATTAACTAAATGTCTTTTTTCTTTTTTTGCCATTTATAGGAAGGAACAGTTCTTTTGAATATATTTTTTCCTGGTGTGGGAAGTTCTCTTCAATTTTTTATTCATACTTATTGAAAATGATAATAGAATGAATTCCGTTGTGCGCGCATTCTGTAATAAGAATACGAGATAAAACTCTTCTTTGTTTCGATTAATATATGAATGGATATGGATATGGATTAGGAATGAGTTTTTCTCGGTCATGCCAGCAGGGAAACAGAACTATGTAAAGACGACTTTAATATATACAAGTAAGTAAGTAATTTCTTTCAAATTCGTAACAATGTGTTCTGATTTAATTTAAAACAAACGATTATTTTGAGTTAGTTTATGCATTTAACCCTTCGTGACGGATTTACTCTTCAAGCGAGTTCTAATGATGTAAAATGTATTTCACTTATATACCTCGCGCACATTTCTTCAAATTTATATAAATTAGTTTGCACGTATGTGTTAGTTCTCCTTTGAAAGTTAACCACATAAATGTCATTCTCGATTTGTTCCGTTTGCTGCAGGCATCACGTAAAAGTGTTCGAGGGGAACGATCCATTTATTAACGCAACCAATATGTGTTTGTGGTTACTGACGTATACGATGACGTAGCCGACTATACAATAACTATGGTTTAGGTGTTATATTTGACAGCCAAACAAGTCATACTTTACTTGAAACGAATTTCAATATCCATAAGAAGAAAAAATGCATTCACCAAAAAGGAAGTAAAATGTTCCACGCAGGCATTGCCATACAAAGGTTCCAATTCTTTATTCATTTTGAAAGCAAAAAGCTATCCTGACTTTACGTAGTACTGCAAGGGTATCCTTCAAGCGATTTGGTACATTTTTGATACGAGCCTGCGTGCAAGAATTTCCAGTGTCTCTGCCAAATTTGCAGTCGATAGCTTCATTTTTGCGGCCAGGAGCATGTTTACAACAGGCATTACACGGACGAACGGACCGATTGACATGCTTAAATCAATGCAGAATTTGATGCTGATCAAGAATCCTCTGGGGCCTCTGAAGCTTCCTTCTGGGCGTTGCAAACGTTCTGACAAACTGAATATACTCCTCATCCTTCGGCGATGGGTAAAAAAACATCATTAAAATCAGAAAATCTCCTTCGCTCAAGATATTGCCAGCTACAAATTGCACGAGCATGTGATCATTGGCAGCTTAGTATAGGTCTACAAAATAAATCTGTATTTTTTCTATCCTGAACAACATCAAACATAAGCACAACTTAAGCCTCGTTTGCTCTATTGCTAATTATATCTTCAAAAACGATGCAGAAATATAGGAATATATATATATATATATATATATACATATATTTACGTTACGATATTTTCGTATTTATAATAGCTGTTTATGTTAATTGTATTCGGTTTGGTTTTTCGAATTTCAGTTACAGATGAAAATATTGAATGAAAACTTGTCTCAAATTCTATACCTGTTGCTACAATGTTGCAAGTAACCCACTGTCACGAATGAAAGACTAGGAATAGTAAAAAACATTTAAAGAAGAACATTGTCTCGATATCATTAGCCATCGATGTCGTTCACTGACGAAAAACAAAAAGAAAAAAAACATTGGAGTTACGAAACAACCCCGGGGGTTAAATATTTTTTATGCATTTGTCTTAATGTTTGTTGTTGGTTATGAAACCAATTAAAAGCGGCTTCCTTCCAGAGGATTTCAATTTACCTCAAAAAGAATTTCGCACAAAGAAAAAAAGAAAAACTCAACTAACATTCTCGACTAACTAACACGAGCTTCAATTATCTCTCTTCGTCGAAGGGAAGTTGAAAAGATAAACCAAAAGAATACAGAGCGACTTTTCGTTAAGAAAAAATGTCATGTAACATATGAAAATATGTTTGATGTATTTATCATGTACGGTACTCTCTTAAAAGAAGACAAATAAGAAAATTAAATTCGGTCGCGATCGAGTCTTTTATATCCATCACTGTTATCCTGAAAAAGATTTTAAAAAATGGAAAAGAACTAAACTTTCGTACTCTATAACATTGGATGGGCGCAGTTGATTTTTTCTACTTTCAGAATAAAAGTGGGTATATGTTGTCTCTTATGAGCAACAAACAAACAACACGGAAAGCAAAGGTGTTCACGTTCAGGCCTATTGTTTGAAAAGTTTGGGTCATTTTCAAATTCTTTTGCAAGTTGAGAGGCGACATCTTCACTTTCACGAACGGGAGTATGTTGATCACAGATACTACACAGACGGACAGATGGACAGATGAATGAACGGGCATGCATACGTGCATTCCGAATTCGAAAACGGCCAAGAATTTATATACTTTATGGGGTTTTTGAAGTCTGCTTCATTGGGTTATAACGGTTTTGAAAAAAAAAATGAAATTGACCGCATTATTAAATTGAGTAGGCGGGGTCGGTATTTCCATTTTTTTAGAGGTAACCACGTTTATCTACTGTAGTTCATGGGTAATGAGCAAAAAAACCAATTTTTCATTGAGAACAATTTCTGTTCGAAAAACAAAGTGGGGCTATGGGCACGCCCTTCGTCCGATTTGGCACTTTTTCAATACCAACCTGTGTGCAAGAACTTCCAATGTTTCTGCCAAATTTGCAGTCGATAACTTCATTTTTATGCTAACAACAGGTATTACTCTATCGAATGGACAGACGGACATAAGTAACTCGATTCAGAATTTGACACTGATCAAGAAGATATATACTTCTGATCAAGAAGAATATACTCTAAATCTTGCAAACGTTTTAACAAAACGGGCGTACTCTTCAGCAAAGTTTACATTGGAACGACATCATTAATGAAATGCAAAATTCGTTATTTTATGTCTTTCAAAAAGTATTATAGAAGAGTTTTTTTCGATCAAGAAGAATTCCGATTAGCAAGAGTATTATGCAAAAATGTTTACTTAGTTAAATGAAAAGTATAGCACTGGCTCAATATATTGTTTGTGTAACATTGTACTCAGCACTAATCCCTCCGACTGAATCCTTTTGCGAGCTAAGTTACTGTTGCGCTAAAAAAGTACAATTCATTGCATACAGTTTCCTTAGAGAATACACAGTGTGTTCACGTGCCAAAGAGAGATTTTCTAATTGCTTTTAAACATTTGAAATGATGCGAATTTACTTACATCTGAAATATTGTTCTCAAAAATATGATATCTTTCAACAATAAAACAATAAATGAATGAAAAGTTTCTGCTTCTGTTCGCTGAATGCGCGCACACAAAACACAATTTATCGAAATAATTTTTTTTAATTTTATCGAGAAAATTTTCTACATTTATCACGCACACACATAAAGACTTTTTTGCTCTCACATCTCTTCGATTATAATATTTTTTCTGCTTGGATACAGCGAATGCTTTAATGCTTTTAGTTACTCGTGTATTTTGCATAAATTTATTTTTAAATTCAATTTAGAAAATGAAACGGAAATCATTATAAGATTCGTTATTCACATTTCGTTTACCCGCGATATATTAAAATCTTATTTTATGAAAATGTTAAGCGAAAAAAAAAAAAAACGTCTAAGAAAAGAAATTTAAAGCGATAGCCTCACGCAAGTAAAAAAATTCATTGGAAAAACAAATTGCAAAATGTAATTATCATACGATCCGTGCCGTATTTGACCAAAGTGGAATTTCGCTGCTGATAACTAATGTTATTTACTTCAAACAAGTAATTCACTGCTAAGTCTTGAAATATTTATTTAAAACATTTAAAAAATTGCCTTATTTCAGGTGCTTTTAAGATCATGCAAATTTTACAAATAAAGTGAATTAAGTCAAGAGAAGAGAATGCCCTGAAATTCAAAAAAAAGACAACTACATCCCCTAGGCAATATAAGTTTTCGATAAGAGAAACATAGTAATGATTGCGGTTTACAATAGTATAAGTAATTTTTATAAAGAATCGATTTTGTTGAAAAAAATTAATTACAAAATATATTTATATATGAATTTTATTTAAATAAATATCCCAAAGTGTATATGTGTACATGCATGTACTTTCATCGAAAGGCAAATAAAACAAAATTTAATGATTTCTCCGAACCATTTTAGTACAAATATTCGTACACACTCTATATAAAGTCTAAGTTAAATTTTTTCAATTTCCTGTTTTACATGCTCTCCGCATATAGCAGTACATCCGGAATGAATATTTCACAAAATCCGCTACCAAAGTTAAATATTCATCTAAGCGTAGTCTACGCATACTCTGCATCTCTGGTGATAAAGGTTTGTGTGGATGTATGTAATATCTGGAAGAATTTGAGGTGGACCCACCTCTCTTTCTAACCCCAATTAAACAATATTTGAACATCTGTGCGTTTGTTGATGTGTCCGCTAATCTAATGGTTATGCATTTATTTGTTTATACTCAGCTTACATGTCGTAATTTTCGGGATATTTTGCAAAGTTTAACAAGCCCCAAGCTTAACCGCTATTCAAAACAGATGGGTTTAGATGATTTCTGCTGACAATCGCCGAAAAATAGTATTTTGATATACTAAATGGACGTGGGAAACTTGGACGGCATGTGGCTATTTTTGAAGACCCACCCTCCCGTACACACGTTCTTATAAAAAAATAGGTGAGAAAATTATATGCGATGGTAACCGAATCTTTTATGTCCTAAAAAGGCAAAAAAAAAAATAAACGAACGCAATTTTCATGCTCTACAATATGGAATGGGCGATGCTGATTTTTCTTACTTTCAACCTGAAAGTTCTGGCAGCATAGAAGCGAGGATACTGTAAGTGTGTCCTTCGAAAGGTTTTTGCAAGTTTTTAGGCGATATCTTCATTTTTGCAAATTGGGGAATGCTTACCACGGATACTACACACTTGGGCAGACGGACAGATGGACAGATGAGCAGACGAGCATGTTTAGGTGCATTTCAAATTTGAAACTGACCAAGAATTTGTACAGTTTATGGAGTTTTTGAAGTTTGCTTCTTGCGCGTTATAGAGATATTGAAATGAAAATTAAGATTTTATAAACTATATAATATATGATAGCTTTAGATCCATTCTAATATAAACGTATCAGTGACTTTGACAGGCATTTAAATATTTTAGAACAATACTAAGATGAGAGCCAATTGCGAAATTCTCGTGATGTTCAATCATTTCATTATAGTTCGTAGAACAATTAAGTTAAGCCAAGGGGATAAACTGCGTAGTTAGAGTCTTCTTTCTGTGAACTGGAAACGTCCGTTCGGGTAGTCTACTAATGGCTGTTGTTACCACCAAAATTCGCGAGAACATTAAATATTTAGGTATTAGCTAGACTTCGCTTTGTCAGAGAGGAGGCCGTACCATACACACGCCTTCACTCTGGAATTGCAAAGTAATGAGAGATTGCAATCTTTGAGTATCTCGCTCCCTATGAAGTGTAAGTGATACCTCTTCGGTCTATGTACCATCGGGCACGGCAGGAACTCACGTAAACCCCTTAAGACACATCTATCGTTCACAGAAGAGGACGAGAAAGTCTGCCGTAACAATATGTTATTCCGTTGTGTAAATCTTCATTACCCAGCACTTCAGGAGGGCGAGCCAAGTTTTCAACTAATTCATTGGGTACTGGCAGCCAGTTCTATGTCTAAAAGCCATCTATGTCTAAAACTATTTCGTTTCCATTCTCTTCCTTTCTTTCCCTTAGTCTTCACAATTTACGGGAGATATTGAAATTAAACGAAATATTGCAACTGAAATAACTATCGAAAAGTTGAACTCACAAATGAGCTAAATCGGTTCTCTAAGATGCCCTATGTGCCAAATAATTATATGATCCTCATACGTTTATTTAAAATGACGCGTCTTCAAGACTCATTCCAAAATGAATCTAAACAACTTAGAGAACGTTGGGAGAACGTTGCGAAGAACATATTAAATTTATCATTTACTTTACAGCGCTCTAAATGCTGCTGCGCTCTTTTTATTTTATTTATCGAAAACACACTAGCATAACACCAGTAGTTATGAGCATGTTTTCACACAGTTATCGTTATTGATGGCTGTACTCTTGCAATATTTAATTAAAAATTTTTATTTATATATATATATATATATATATATACGTATATGTATGGTACATATGCTCTCATATGTATACATAATCAGTAACAGTTGCACAAAATCTTTGATACAGAAGCAAATAATTTAAATCTTATATAAGACGATTATCATGAACATCATAAGTATTATAACATAGTTCAGTTCAATATAATGCAACTGCACTGTTCAACGATAGTTATTTATTTGTTGTATAATCTAGAAAGTATTGTGTAGTTAAGCTCTTTCTATTTATTGTTATAAGTACTTTAAAACGTGTTCATTTATTGTACAGAAATAAATTGTGCAAGTGTTACCAATAATAATCAGTTGCCGTAATATTTCCGATATTATTTTTTCCGATATATTTTTTTTTTATTTTGCGCAAATTTTATTATTGTATATTTTGTCCGAACGATTTTTGAAATAATGTCCAATGGCAACGTATATGGCAACAATGCTTTATTGTTGCGTTAAGAATAACAAATTTAATATTTTAATGCATTTTCCATACAATCGGTGAGATGAAATATTAAATATTTTTATATATCTATCGACTATACCTTATACTAAATTACCCGAAACAAATGAAATCATCATTATCGATACGCTACTAATAATAAATGATGCGCTTGAACCGAAGAAGACTCAACACGCCAGAAGTCATGGTATCACGATTTCTCACCACAATGAAATTTGACCTCATGCGATAAAGGTTGCTCAGGTAACGTTAGCAGCATTGAACTCGTTAGATGGAATAATAAAACACGAAACAATTTTTAATTACATATTTAAATAGACACAATACAAGCAAGAACATTGTAGTGACACCATTTAATACCCTACACCACTTAGAGTCAATCATTGAACAATTTTTCAATATCAGGCATTATACGAAAAGTTGTCGAGAAAATGATCCGATTCCATCTATTTGCAATGGCACTCGTCTTTGGATCAAAGCATGTGAGTGTACAAAATTTCATTAAAATGTCGGAAAAGTTGTGGCCTATAGGTTGAGGAACACAAGAAAAATAGGACAATTAACAGACAGACAAGTGTAATAATAGATGGCGGTGTAATAATACGTGAATCGATCTCTTGTCATACAAGTCGCGTAGGGTAAGTAAGACCATTCATTTTTGAAAAATATTAAGAGATTTCAAGTCCTGAGCCTTTCTCGGACGGCCTCTTCAATATAGACGGTCCGCCAGCCATTATATGAAAAACAAACAACATGAAATCTAGATTAGTGTACCTAGCGAAACTTGTAGGATATTTAAAAACAATCAATTTGTGAGCGATTGGCCGCGTATTTGAAAGAAAATCGTCGTTTATTCTCAATTGTTGATCGCCTTTGTTAACGTTAATGTTATGGTACTTAAATTAACATAACAAAGACATCCTACGACTTTCACTAGGAAAAATTACATCAATGATAATGGGAACCGCTTATTATTATTTTAATAAGAGTTTTATTTATTTGTCTATAAATAAAAGTCAGTAAAAATAAGTTAACAGCAAAGTTCGATGGGCTCTTATATTAAGTGTTAAAAATAAATTATTACAAATTAGTCAAAGAAGGGGAAAAATACGAAGAAAATTCATTCAGACTGAACACCTAAGGCGTTCCAAACATGCGAAAGCAACCAATAATTTAGATACGACAATGCCAAAGCGCACGTATTGAGAAGAGTTAATTTGATAGAATTTAAAGAACCCGATGTTGGGGTTAAATAAGGAGAATCATTTAGCTTTTTGCAAACCATCTTAAGCAGATTGAAAAGCTCGCAATTATATCTGACTGAGTTTCATGAAATTGTAGTTCTTGAAAAAATGATTAACAACGTTGAAGATTACCTAACGTTGCGACTACCGCTAGTCAACAGTCCTATGTATTAACTTAACACCAAGAATAAGTCTGCGTGTCTCGAGTGATGGTAGGACTAGCAGAAGCAATCTATCTTTATGAGAGCACAAAACGGCAACCAGTCTCTAACCCAAGGGATGGTAGGACTAGCAGAAGCAATCTATCTTTATGAGAGTACAAAACGACAACCAGATTCTAACCCAAGGGATGGTAGGACTAGCAGAAGCAATCTATCTTTATGAGAGTACAAAACGGCAACCAGGTTTCTAACCCAAGGGATGGTAGGATTAGCAGAAGCAATCTATCTTTGTGAGGGTACAAAACGGCAACCAGGTTCTAACCCAAGGGATGGTAGGACTAGCAGAAGCAATCTATCTTTATGAGAGCACAAAACGGCAACCAGGTTCTAACCCAAGGGACGGTAGGACTAACAGAAGCAATCTATCTTTGTGAGGGTACAAAACGGCAACCAGTCTCTAACCCAAGTTCTTGAAAGTAAGGAACAGGCCTGAAGGAAGGAAATTACACAACAGAGGCATATTCAAGTATTCACCTCACCAACCTGATGTATCGCCTTGTTTTAAAGAATGGTTCGCGAAACCTTTGAGTTCAAATGAAAAAGAGAAAAATTTGTTGGGATTATTTGGCCGGAATTGTGTGTGTTGGAATTATGTGTGCCCTTAACTTTAATCGGAGTTTTTTTTTTCTAGAAAAAAAAATGACTTTTAATATTTCTCGAAAAAAATTTATTTATCCCCTTCAAAGTAATTCCCTTTAAATATAACACATTTCTGCCAACTCTTTTTCCAATCTTCGAGACCTTTCTGATACGCGCTTTTTAGTATGGCCTTGAGCTCATCCTCAGTAACGGCAAAACTCAGTCCTTTCATGGGTCTTTTCAACACCATAAAAAGTTCGACAAAAGTTTCTCTATGAAAAAATGATTGAATCAATGAAAATTGTTGGAATTCTGCTAAGCGCACTTTTCAAAAAATTATGTTTCGAGCCAAAATCCTTTGAAAGTTTTGACATGTATGAGAGACGCGTTATTTTATTGTAATAGATTTTTTTGTTCATTTTGATCAGTATTTTGTAATCCCCTTTCCTTGGTCAAATGATTGCCTTTATTCTCTTTTCTCGAAGACGTTTTCCTAAAAATTGCTGCTTGAGTTGTTGTTTCTCGAAGACGCATTCGCACAATTTACAACGAATTCATAACTAACATTAAAAAGTTCATCGTAAACTTTCTTGACAGAAGCACGAACGCCTTTCGTTTCATTCTACGCCTTACATAAGCCGAACATATGCTCAGTAAAACTCTATGGGTATAAATATTCCACTTCGGTGTCGATATGGATGGCTATCCTGGACTAACCCATGACTTTTTGTACTTGGGATCGCCACAGTCGACTCACTTTTCATCACCAGACATAATAAGCCATAGGAAACCTTTGGTTTTTTACCCGACAAACAATTAGGCCACGATGTTGAAACTGTACGCAACGGCATTTTTAGTCAATTCGTATGGTAGCTATTTGCCCGCCTTTTGAATCTTTCCCGTCGCATGTAAACGACAGCAAATAGTTGATTCATCTACTGTTAAGTTGTTCCAAAGTTGTTCATCTTTAAAATTTTCTCGAACCTCCAGGCCAACACTGACAATTGGGGTATGATGGAGGAGCGTCACCATAAGGTTTTAAAAGTGTTTGATGGGCTTTGGCAGCAGATTCTTCCTCTTCAAATCAAACAACAAAAGTAATGCAATTTTGAGTCTTCCATAGTTGCCGTCGGTGTACACGTCGAATAACTCAACAATACTAAATGGAAAACCGTTATTAAAGGTCAAAGTCATCGAATTTAATCGTTGTGTACATTAATCATTTTCACCACTAGATATCGCTGATCAGAATACATAGAAGCATCTATGAATGTATAATTTTAGTATGTATTAGTCAAGGCCTTAATTTTGCTAAGCCTAAAGGAAAGGTAGTCTAGATGATTGCATATTCTTCAAGAACCTTGCTTTCATTTCGTCGTCGTCAAAGATGTTGTAGCGTAAAACGTATCCTTGCCGGTTTCATCTTTCAAATTGCGAATAACGCATCGAAATAGAAAATGAAGCTTCCCCTTAAAAAGTACTTTAAATGACCTTGTTCTTATAAATGTCCTTGCAGTCACGATGAATACGAATATTGCGGATTACTAGAAGCAGTGTAACATAATGCTCACAACTTTAGACTGATTACGAATATAATTTTTTAGTATGTTATGTAATCTAAGGATCTAATATGAAACTAATGCTAAGAAAAATGTTATGAAAAGAAACCATTGTCGAGCAAATCAAATTAGTCTACAATTAAGTTTAGCTTTCAGCGACAAAATTGTAAAAAAACAAAAAATAAATAAAAAACATGAATGAATGAATGAATACTTTTACACATATCGGTTAAGGAAATATTTCTTAAGAACATTTTCACAGGCTTTTCATTTAATTTAAGCTGAAAAAACATTTCTGCAAAGTTAAAAGAGAGAAAGAAACAGCTTTTGGACTCTGCTTCTATTATAAAATGTAAGAAAAGTTTTAAGATTACATGTCTACATAAGCATTAAACTTGTTGCACATTTTCCCTCATACGCATTTATAGCCAACGACATGCATATCCAGTTTATTGAAAATTTAAACTCCCCAGCATGCCATAAACGAAAAATATGGTATTCCAACACGAGTGCACATACATACATGCGGAAGCTTACTGCCGAAAACAAACTTTCAGTAAATTTGTTGAATAAAAATGAAAAAGAATTGTATTTGCTTTAGCTCGACTTTTGGATACTCGTCAACCAACGCCTAACTTTCCTTTGCGTTTCTTTTGAGTTTATTTTCGGACATTTACTACATTTATTGTTGACATTTCGAAATTTAAAAGTTAACGTCATTTAAAACTATATACGCCTCGACAAGATTAAAAAGATTAAAGAAACTTTACCCTCTATATTCACGTCAACATTTAATCTATACGATATGTGGTCAATAATTGAGAAGAAGTTAAAATCGATGCATTAAATTTCCCTTGCCAAGGCAAAGAGAACAAAAAAATTTAAAAAAAAATGAGAAGAACATTAGGGTAGTTGTCGGCCAAGATGTGCAATTTATTTGCGTTTCGCACAACCAATTTATGGCCTTACGATTCAATGAGTTTTTTAATAAGCAAAGTTATTCCACTTCACAAAGCAAACAGTGTGAACGCTTACATTCTGCCCTAAACGAGCATAAAAATTGACTCTTTGTAGTTCATATATTTGGAATGCACTTTTTGCGAACCAATTAGGTCAGGCCGTCTTTTGCAATAGCAATGCCTGCCCCGCAAATGCCCCGCAGCTATTGTCGAAATGCACTGTCGAGAGAACTCGATGCCTCTGACATGTGATTTTCATAAAACTATATAACAAAAAGTTGAACTATTGAAGGTGAAGTTTGGTAATGGGTTTTCTTAATGAGAAAACCTACGCATCGAAACTTAATTAGTTTAGTTACTGAAACTGGAGCTGAAATTTTGATTGAATAAAATTTATATTTGCACAAAGTAAGAGATCGACATTAGTATGTTATAGATTGGAAATAGTTTTTTTTTTTATTTTTTTTTTTATTTTTTTTTTTTTTTATTTTTTTCTTTTTATTTTGATTTGACATTTTTTTACACATAATCTGTCAAATTCTTTTATGAGTATTTCTAGAACTCGATTGAGAATACCAAAAAGAAAATATGGTCGGAGGGACGTGTTAATCAAGCATATATATATATATATATAAAATGGTAAATGCTTTTGATTAGTTGCAAATGGCATGAAGAAACAAGTGTTGCCCCCTTTTCCTCGTAGTAATTACAAAGGCGTTTCCTTAACTACACTTCGGTACAATGTATAATAAACGTGAATTGCGACTAACGCCTTAACTTGTGGCTGCATATATATGTATGTAGAGCACAGCTGTATACAAATAGCATTAAATATTTTTTGTCTACTTTGAAATTTCTTGTCCTTGTCCTTGTTGTTATGGCTGGTGTCATTAACAAATTACTTTACTGACATACTATAAATTATTGAAACAAAGTAGCACCGAAAGTGTGCGGATATCCTTTGCTCAACATTCAGATTCCGTTCTAAAGTTACATAGACAAAAAGATATAAAGTTAATTTTAAAGTCAAGAAATTTCCATCAAATAAAATTTATTTATTTAGCTTATTTAATATTTTAAAAGAAGCCGAGATTAAACCAAACAGTATTGAAAAGAGAATATCTGGATAATTAAAAATAATATTAATTATGTTCGTTGTGTAGGAAGATGTCGTTCCTTTCGCTTGCGCTTTCGCGCTTTGCTCATATTTCCATTAACCAAAGCCTCCTAAATTATTTGCAATATCTAGAAAATCTATTCAAGCGCCTTATCGTCCGATTTCCGTTTATTTTCTGTCGATTCGACCTTTTACTTGATCTTTCAAAAGTCATAAGCATTAAGACAGAACGCCAAACTCATCTATTCTTAATTAAATTTCACCGGAGAGTTTCGTAAATAAAGAATAAAGCACGGAACGGCCGACAATTTTTAAATGAATTGAATTGAAAAAATTTGAAACATGAAAAAAAGAAACAGGTAGGTATCTGATTATAGTGTGTTCGACCGAAAGTTAATACTTCTCCTAGCTTGCGGAAAGAGCAATAGGACCTTTGAAAGCCCGGCTCCTGCAGGCAACAGTTCATTAAATATAAGCAATATTGAGTGGAGAATGACAAAAGAGTAACGTCTGCAGAGATCAAGAGAGGAGCGTAGCGCATTCGATTTCATATTGCTACCGAACTTCATCATACTGAGAAGCCACAATATCGCGATTTTTTCCACATTCTACCCGGTTTTCATTGCGTTCGCATACCTTTGTTTCATTTAATTGAAACACATCTCAATATGCTGCACCTGCTGCGTTTGATCGCCTCAAAAGGGGCCGTAACCGATATTCCACTTTATCATCGATGTTAATCGTTCACTTAGCCTGCACTATGTGTATTTAGACTTTCAATGTCAAAGCGGATCCGCCAGTCATCATCCGCCGCTAGTCAAAAGCATCTGCAGTCGAAATGAACAGAAAAATTCACGGTTCCTGCAAATGGTCTTTTTTAACATGCAACTCGATTTACTCAAATGTCCATGAAAGAGTTGCGTGTTATGCTATGCTTGTACTCGTCCATTGGTCTCAAATAAACACTTTCGTATCGAAAAGCTAGAGTTCAATTCTCTATCCCATAATTCCAGTTACGCTTGGTCCTAAAGAGCTCCGAGAACTTATTCAACGTCCTAATGTAATTTTATTAACGCCATACGGCCCATAATAAATATCGATAAATATTAATGATTCAACGAAGGTATCTGAAACCTACTTGAAAATCAGCTAATATTGAATGGCATGACACTTATGCAATTTATGGAAATCTTACGGTTTTCTAAAAACGGAAAGCAATTACAATCAGTTTAAGCCGAAATCTTCAGCTTGCGCCGCAATTCGTTTCAAAATAGAGCAAAGGTCGACTCGCTTTATATAAATCCTATATCGCTTTATATATGACATTATATATTATATTTGAGGGTTGCTATATATCCTGAAAAGGCCTGGACTTATGGTATCATGCTTGAAGGAGACTATGTCGATGAATAAACTCAAATTTTGCCAAAAAAAAACAAAAAAAAAAACAAGAAGACTACTTTTTACTCAGTCCCGGTAATTATTGACCGATGTATGAGTGATATATTTACAGAGATGAATTTTTAGAGCACCTCACCCTACAAACAAAAAAGCCATCAAACTTTGTAAAATTCCAGCTGTGTAAGAATGTGACAATGGCACGTGCCAGCTATAAAATCGGGCTTTGAAACTTAAGCAAAATTGTTGGTCGTCGTTGGTATTAAAAAAAACACAGAATAGCATAAAAAATATACAATAAATACTTGTTTATACTTGGGAGCCTTCCGTTCTTTTCCTTATTAATGAATGCTTATTGCATTCAGTTTTTCTTTTCTTTTCTATATTTTTTTTGTTTTTTTTTTATTTTGCACAACAGAGATAATCATAGAAATCATTACTTTCATGTAAATTTCTAAGCAAATACTTCTTGTCTTAAGCAACCATATATCCAGTGTAGATATAATTATTTATTCACTTTTTTATTTTAACAAAAAATATATATATATATATGTAAGCGCTTATAGTAAATATATTTTTAAAGTATAGGTCGTCACTTGCCCGACATTTTAGGCAAACTATGAATTGCATGTGTATTCACAAAAGGACTCATTTTAAGGTATCATCACGTAATAGAATGGATCTCCTACTGGAATGAACAGTAAATCGCCGGATGAAAGCAATCTTAAATAGAAGAAGAAGAAATGTTATGAAGCACATCAAAGAGGATAACATTTCTCAGTTATCCTCTTTATCCGCGATTAATTTTGATATATGAAGCCATACCTAGGTTTCATAACTATTCGTTCACTGCTGATGGTTTCGTTTGCTGGGAATATCTAACGATACCCTATATCAAGCTAACCCTTCTAAATGGAACTGCCCTAAATGTCCAAACTTACCCTCAATGTTAAAGACGCAATTTCGACATTGTGTCATGTCATCATCTGTCACGATTCACTGGCACGATCCTTTCAATTAAATAGACAAAGTAACGTTTCCTGCGCTTGAATTCTTCCCCACCCCCAAATGCAACTTTTTCAAAGCTAGAAAAACCCCTTCTTTGTACACTTCAAAGTAATAACTTTTGACTTTTGAAAAAAACATAATTTGAAAAACAACAACAAAACAATGCAAAGTCTTCTCTTAAACTACTCCTATGAGCAGTTAAGTCTTTAACCGATAAGTTGAGATCTATGTTAATTATATATACATGAATAAATGTTGAGTTGAACTAAAGTTTTGAACATAAAACATTTTATTCGAAAAAGAAATCCTTACGTATATAATTTGCGATTGTCGTATACATGCAGTCATAAATGTATATTACATCACGTTAGCCTCATACAATATCTGTATATATGTTATATAAAAAGTAATCATCTATTTAAAATATTCTTTTGGGTAATAAAGCAAATTGGAAAACTATATATTTGTGTGTAAATGAATCCCTTGTATATTACTTTAGAAAGAAATTTTGCAATGCATGTAAATGAAGACCATACAAAGGATACGGAATATAGTGCAGCAAGAAAGCAAATATCTATGCAGATTTTCTTACTCTCTATAAGCAAGGGTAGCAAAAAAAAACGAATCAATCCAATCCATATACCAAAGTATTGATGCTAAAAAATGCTAGAGAAAGAATTTTGAAAAGACATTTGATTACTATTTAGAGTAGATTTATTCCGTCGATATATGGATCGTCTATGGCACATATAGTGTATCATGTATTCTTCAGCTCATACTTTCAGGTAATATCTTAGCTCTCTTTTTTCAAAATGTACTAAATTTTCACAACAACAACAACAAACAGTCAAGGCAGATGGGTCTAAGTCTGTACCGCTGTGCGGGTCGATTCAATATAGAATCTAGCGATTCTGCATTACATAGATTCGATAAATCTAATCGTTAATCTGTGACGAGTGTAAACGACGTGATATGAGAAAAATTACATTCGTCTCTTCATCATTTCTAATTTGCGTGCATTATTGCGAACAAATAGTTTTATTTTGTTGGAAGATTTTGTTTCTTCCCTGCACATCTATGAGGGCGAAAGAGATATGGAGTGGCCACAGACTTGACAGTATATGTTTTCAATCCGTAGGTGTTATGCCTTTACTGAATACCGAGCACTCCACCATAGGTACGACCGAGCACGCAGAAAAACCTGACTTAACAGGGGCGCTTCTTATCCTCACCTGACTATACGGTAGTCCAAGAAGGTTGAAAGATTAACCAAAAGTTGGAAATGCAATATGAAGAAATTTTCTGCATGAACTAAAACGTTGCTCTTGCAACGCGCATAGCAGCACTTTTTAGATGACTACACAAGGCGAACGACTAGGCGACCTCTTAAACCGATTTACTTGAACTTCAAGAATAATTTTAAGACCAATTGTTTATTGTAGAAGAATTCCTGGATAGGTTTAGTTTAATGAATTTTTAAACCTATCTGACCGGTACAGCAGCTACCCGACAATAAGCGAACAAACCCGCTAGCTATACCAACAACGATCTTAATTGCTCAAAATTCACTGCAAGCACTTGTACTCTCTTGCCTGTTTAATGATTTCGATATGAAATTAATTACGAATAAGTGTAAGAAAAAAATTGTGTTCAACCTAACTGGGATTTTGGTAATATACATACCTATATATAGGACATTTGATTAGAAGATGGGATGAAGACTCATTAACAAGCTATATATTGTTAATCGATTTGTTTACAATCAAACAAACATATCATCAGTTTTCACAGCTTGATGTCATCTTTCAAGTATGACATAAACTAAAAGCTTTAGTGACGTATGTGGTTTCACTCGTATATGATTTGATAATTATGGACGAACCTTGAACCAATTAAACTAATTCTCATGATGAAGTTAACCTTTCAGACTGATATTTTTCGACCATAATTCAAAATAGCAAAAAAAAAATGCTATCAAAGGGTGGGATTGATTTTCATGTATTTTTGTAGAATGAAAGCAGAACTTTATGCCATATGTCTGAAGCAGAATTTTTTTCCATTTTTGCGACCATAAGTATGCTTATAGTATATTCTCTAGAACGGTTCACATTTGATACTAATCAATAATATGTAGGCTTTATAGGGTCTCTAAAGCTTCTTTCTTTCTGAGTGCTGCAAACGTTTCAATATTCGGCTATATTGAGTAAGAGCGGCCGATTTGCATCGGTGCAGCAAGACCACCCGTAGGAAATAGATGCCAATTTCTATCGTTGTATCTGTTGTGGTTTATAAGTGACGAACAGAAGATCACATTTTTTGATTTTTGCGATGGAACAGCGGTGGTAACAGGTTACGAACTTTCCATGTTTTTGACGAATTTTGAAGCAGACAGCTTCGACTTACATAGACAGAGAGACAGACAGAGAAACGAACACACGAACAGGCTTGCTTAAATTGATTTAGAATCTAATGCTGGTCAAGAATATTTTTTACTTTATGGGATCTCTGAAGCTTCCTTGCGAATAGTGCAAACGTTTCGACAAAGTGAATATACACCTTACCCTCTGACGGTGGGTGTAAAAAGGGAAAATTATCGATTTTTTATTAATTGAAAACGGTTTCCCACAAGCTCGAATAGAAAAAAATCCGCAACAGTGATGGAGAAAAAATTTCTTTTACGAAAAATTTTAACATCTGAACATTAAGACTGAGCAACATGTATATATGTGTCTATGCATACACCCAAAATTTGCACAGTAACTTGTTACAAAGACGTAAAAAATCTAGTTCATAACGTACGGTTATATTTATCATACGGCACGTGGCGTAATAATGAAAAAATAACGTAGTATTACTAAGTGATTTCATTTTCTACAAATTTTTTCATTATTAATTTTATTGAATTTATTTGTTGTTGCTGTTTTTTTATTTATTTATTTATTTTTTTTTTTTTTGTTATTTTAAATATAAATCTTTGAATTTTTTGAATTTTATGAACAATTTATCTATCTGCACACACATCTCCAAGTACATGTGTGCGGTTTCCCTATATTGCCATAATCCAAAAAGTTAATGGAAATTTCCACATCCATGTGAAATCCATTAAAATGTAACATATAGGTTTCTTTTGTTACGTATATTAAATCCCCCGTATAACAAAGTGCTTTACAGTTGTAAAATTATAATAAAAAAAACTAAAAATGTCAAACCACGAAAAGAGAGAATAAGCAAAGAGAAAAAAACAAAAAACAAAAAACAAAAGGAAATGCAAATGGATTTAGTATACAATACAATTTGAAACCAATAAATCAAATTCAATAAAATTAAAAATTTCTATGGTCATTACAGATTATGTAATGTTTCAAAGGTTTCCTATAAAAGGTTTTGTGTGAAAATGCGATTTTTTCTTAATTTATAAAACGAAAAATTTCAAAATTCTCGCATGTGAGATGAGAATATCGCATAAGATACGGAAAGGGCCAGGATTCTGAATATCGGAGATTACCACCTAGTTACCTGTATTTTGCCCTTAAATTGGACCAAAATGAAAACAATTAAGTTTACATTTGCTTTACACCGAGTGCTTTTTATGCGTTTTGAACCTTTGCGCGGTTTCTTAGCAGAGAAGCCGAAGCCGTAGCTTAGCATATAATAAAAATTCGCCCTTATTTGATCAATTTACATATAATCGGCCTAATCAAAGTAATCAAATCGTTTCTAAATCTCATTTACATATATATAAACACACATACATATATAAGAGATATGTCAATAATTCCCGGTGCGAAAAAAAATTGTTTTTCTTGCAAAATTCGACTGAATTCGTCCACGTAGTCTCCGTCAAATTTCATACGATCGGTCCAACGCCTCTTCAATATTTTGATGTTGTTCGTTGTTCTACAATTTGTCAATATTTTTTTTACCCACAATATCCGCTATGAGCTCATCGCATGGCAGAAATTTTTTCCTTACAGCAACATTTTCCGATTTGCAAGTCAATAGAATAGTAGTCTCTGGAGGCTGAAAGTAGAGAATGCCATGAGTGTGACTACATTTCGAATTTTAAGGCTTTATGAATGAAGCCGGTATCCATTCGAAAAACAACTTTCTCCCGACATATTTCCATAGCAAATAGTAAGGGCTTTGCCTGTTAAAATCTTCAGGTTATCAGCTATCTCTTGCAACTTCACTTTCGGATTAGCAAGAGTGGAATACAACATTTTTTTTTTTGTTGATATTTTCTTACATGACTATCTCTTTCGGGCACCAAATACATGTGCGGGTTCGTGTAAAATAAGCCAACTATCGAGAAATTTTCGCTTTCAACAGAAAAAAGATATGATTCCGCTTTGCTAAGCTAGTGCTAAGTGTAATCACAACAAGCAATTGCATGCACGACATGGAATATTGATAAACATAGAAGAGAACTTTTATTAGAGACGATAATTTTGTGTCAGTTCCGGGACTTATTGATTGATAAAACACAATTGCAAATCGTTGAAATGTAAACAAAGGTTAAACTAAAAGGTAAACTAAAGCGTAAATAAACATAAGGGGAAACTTTTACTACTACTGCATGCATATCAAGAGAGATTCTGTGCATGTCTGTAGTGGCGGAAGGAATTCAGTAAAGAGCACACTTTTGATTTTAACAAAACAATTTAAGCGCCGTGATCTACATGAAATATATATTACGTACAACATAACAAAACATTTTACTTGCAAATATTATTATATACGTACGTATTTCGATTTTGCCAAGAATAAGCATTTTTTCAATTATTCAATAAAGAGCACTTTAGTAGACATTTTGCGTTTTCTTTTTCCTTTTTCGAAATTACGTTGTCCTCTAAGAAACCTAATTTAGAATTTCAAACTCGACTAACTAATGATTTGATTTGATCATGATTTTGTCAAATGCCAAATGTGTGGCAAGCACAAGACCTTGAGCGTAGTTAAACGGAAAATGCAAACTAAAAGATCCACTTTTCTAGTCCCTAAGTCCGGAAACTTATACCTCAACATATTAGGTGGAGAAATAAGTTTTCTGTCTTGACATTAGTTGTCATATAAAACGTAACTGAGAGGTTCATTTTGGATGTAAATAATTTTGATTACACTGAATCTTGTACGATTGTTTACAAGCTGGATATCAACATGGTGATGGACAAGGAAAAATGCAGTTGACTTATGGAGAAAATGGAGTAAGCTATGAAGCAGTTAGACAATAATGCGCGTAACAAAAATTTCAATCTTAAAGACTATGAACGTTCGGAAGCTTCATTTGATGGCATTAGCAAGGAGTCATATACGAGAAGCTTGTAAAGCAGGGGTGTTATGGGAATACGTTTGTATTTAAATCACTCATTCTCACATTTGATAGCTTCACACTAAGCCGGTAGTGAAGGCAGATCCAGTCCATTGGCGGCGCCGCTATGTGCGAGCAAAATGAATGAATCCACCGTAGCAGGCCCGCAAGCCCGTAATTGTCCATGCCTGCTCTACAGCTTGACGAAACTGTTATATGTAAACGACATCCAGCCAAATAGACCAAAGTAAACGACTGATGGCTGGAGGAGACAGAAATAGGGAGAGAAATTCGAAAGGTGATAATGTTCAGGTGCGTCCGTGCGTCTTCAGGGAAAGCAATTTGGGCGGAGAGCCTCTCCCGATTGTGAATTATTCTCTACACCTGCCTGCATTTGATTACCATTTGTTGAGATTAATGCAGCCACACTTAGTAGATCAGCCACTCGCACAAGTTGAAGATTTGCGAAAATGGATCAATCGCTATTTTGCTTTCAAACCGCCAAGTATGTTATACGGGAAGTGGTAAAAGACCGTAAAAAACGATGGTGAATAGTTCGATTACTAAAGTTTGTAGTAAACATTTTTTAATGAAATTTGAATCTTATCAAAAAAATTTAAAGAACTTATTTCCACACCTAATATTTAGCATTATGTGTCTCTGTCTAGCTAAGATAACACTGGTTAACTTGCCTAAAGCTTTGATTTAATCAAAAAAAATATTTATTTTCAGACCCCCCGCATGGATGTTTTTGTTCGAAAAATCCATTGGATAAAATTGTTTGTATTAAATCTTTTTTCATATTTATCCAAAATCTATGCATGACTTTCACATTCAAAATGATTACTAAAATTTCTTGGTACTCTTTTCGAGGAATAAATTATTTGCTTTTAATATTTCAAATGCCTCCCCCTCCTAAACAAACGCACACATCACCCTCTCATTCGTACAAAATCAATCGCATCAAGCAAACCAGCCATCGGACTACCACGTAGCCGAGTAAAATTTAAGTGTAAACATATCATGCACTCTTTAATTTAACTATGCTTTGTTGCTTCTGAGAAAAAAAAAAAACTGTTCACTTTAAACTTTGCTAGATTTTTAATCGTTGATCTTCTCTATAATAATATTGCGAATCAATCTTACTCAATGTTACTCAAGTCGACTGAATGTATGTATATATATGTACAGCCAGAAAATAAAACTAGTGTAAGATTGCAAGTCGCTTTAACCCGTATTGACCACATTTATACACGCGAGCTTTTAAACTCGTAAAAGTTAATATAAAATCTTGAAACCTTTCTCGGTCTTTCTTAAATCAATTCTACAGACTAGACGACGATTCATGTGGCCACGATTCACTTACAATTAAGTCTAGTTAGACTTAAAATCAAAAATTTCATTATAATACATGTCTTGAGCCATTATCAATAACAATGGCGATGTAGATTGTTTGAAATTCAAAAGTAATTCTATCAGAGCCATGTAAAAGCTCAAAGTAATTTGAAAGAAAAAAGAAAGCTTCTTAGTGTAATCAGTAATTAAAGTCAATTATTGCTTGCGTTAGGCGTTCGTTAGGCTGTTGTAAGAATTAACATTTAATTATTTTGCCTCAATATCCTTCTGCTATAATCATTATTTACCTTTGTTTATTATTCGTTATTTTGTTATGATATACATATACATATATATATATATATATATCTTAAGATACCGTAAATTTTTGTAGCTTCTTTCTCTATCCCTAAATAAATGTTTTCATCAAATTTGTTTCGCTTTTCTTTCGTATATTTTTGTGATTTTAATTTCCTAAAAAATTCTCTCACTATCTGTCACGGCGTCATGTTTCTACTCATTGTTTTCCATACTTTCCAACTTTAATGTAATGGAGAGTTGAAATGAGATTATAATCATATTGCGATTGACTACACAATTTACGGACTATTAATTCAATTATATCCTATTAGTGGATGTATGCATGATTTATGCAATACTTTAAATGCTTTCATCAATTTTTGTTATATAATAAAAATTTTTATTACACTTAATTACAATACAGATAAGTTTATTAAATTCTTATTAAATGGCATTTATATTTTGGCCTTTGCAATTATCATAAATATTCAACAAGTTTACCTTACTTTACTTGAAAATTTAATTAGTTATTTTCAAAAATTAAATTTAAATTAAACAAAAAACAAAAAGCATATTAACAATTATACCATAGCATATATTATATTATAATATATAAGGCAGATAGATGCTTTTATGTACGTTGTGTTTGTGTGTGAATGTTTAAATGCCAACTTGAATGATTATTTCTGTATGTGTCGTTGGATGACACACAGCTCACTTCTCTCAAGTTTGCACACAAGTAAATCTCGCTTATATTCCGTCATCCCTGTCATTTTATCCTGCTAAGTCATAATAATAATTTATTGTTTTTTATATATATATATATATATATATATATTATTATTATATATATATATATATTTTTATTTTTATTTTTTTTTTTTTGTGTCTCAAAGTTTTGAAGTGAAAAAGTCATACTATATAACATAATGCTCATTAAGATTGTAGATGGCGTCACCGTTGACGAATCCATACGACGTTTAAATGCCTCCACTCTGCAAACGAAATAAATCAAATTTTCATGGCGTCCCGATTTCCATGCATTAGTGACACTAATTTTGTAATTTTCAAGACAAGAGAAAAATCTGAATACGGTCTGGAGAAAATACTATGACAGGTGGCATTTGAACTCTATCGTGGCAAGAGGTAGAGAAGCGGTTTACTGATTGTAAACGCGCCCGTACCAAAAAACACCAATAATGCTGAACGGTCTGATTGCCTACAATCGGCATTTGCCCTGTAAAACGTGAAGAGAGTGCACAAAATAATTTTGAGGGACCGAAAAATTAAGGGGCCTGAGATGACCGACACTTTAATGATACTAGAAAGCGGTGTAGTTACTGTTCAAAATGCGCACCGCGCTTATTCACTTTCGACCGAGAACAACAGCGTGTCGATGATTCAGAGTTACTGTTTGGACCTGCCCAGGGCAAATAAGAAGGATTTTTTCATCCGCTCTGTTTGCATTCCAAGACACATGGATAAATTCGGCTACACACCTAAAAACCAGTTGGGAAGGTTATAGCGTATGATATAATATTCGTCGACAGAGAATCAATAGTGAATATTGCATAGCATTATTAGTGCTTCTAAATGACGAAATTGTAGAAAAGATGGTCTCAATTAAAGAAGAAAATAATCCTCTTTCACCAAGACAATGGGAAAATTGCAATTGAATTCCGTGGCGAATCGCTTTCACATCCACCGTCTTCCCCAGATTTAGCCGCCAGCGGTTATTATGTCTTTACGCATCTCAAAATAATGCTCAACGCAAGGAAATATGCCGCCTATGAGGTGGTAATCACCGAAAATGAATCGTGTATTTTTAAGAGCTGCACCAATCGTTCCATAAGAAAAACGATGGAATGTTAGAGGAACGTCGCAATAAATGCATTAATCTTAAAGGAGATTATGTTGATGAATAAAATAGATTTTGTAAATTGTTGTTGTTTTATGAATGATTCTACGAACTTATTCAGTAATGCATTAAATGTATTAAGGTTGACCAAAAGCTCAAAAAAAAAATAGAGTTTACGCTTTAAGTTGAAATGAGGCAACATTTTGTAACGATGTTAAGAATCTGTATAAACTTTTTCCTCTGTCTCATTGAAGATTTTTATTTATTTATTTTCTACGCATTTTGTAAATAAATTTACAAAGCATGGATTTAAAGGCTACCGGATAACTTAGATCATATACTCGCCTGTATTGAAAACTTTACCGCACGCGTTGTGTCAGCATTGAGTCAGTCACCAGTGCTTGCCTGCTGGGTCACTCTTGTTAAAAACTTTACTGAAATCTTATCTCATTCGTCAAATAAAAAAAAATTTGCCAACCAATAATATTTAGAAATGATTTGTGCTCCGAGCAGTCAACTGTAAAAATAGCTGCAATTGAACCTTAAGTAAGGATTTTATTTATTGGTGACCCCATTGAGCCACAAGTGAGTCTTTTGACTGAGAAACTAATATACTTTGCCTTACGACTGAGCAACTCTACTTATTTTTTAAGTCCATCGTTCAAACTCATCGTTGTTGTGCTAGAGCCATAGGCAGTCGATAAGTCGAGTCATCATCAATACCCTGACACACGTTGCACACAACATGCTAGGCGTTCCGTATTTTTCCACGAAAACATTTAAGACAAGACACTCAACACTTTCCCTATCGGAACGATGCATTTCAATTTGCTAACGTGAATGGCGAGAAACGATTCGAACAATTTGTAATTTTTGTGCGTGCATTGTGCGATGACGAGAAGATTAAACTTTTGTCAAAAATGCAAACGAAGATGTTGCTCCCCTAGGAGAGAAGACGCCATTTGACTTAAAGAGCTTCTAAAGTATATTTCCGTAGCTTAAATACAAAACACAGGCATTTGTACACCTCCGTTGGTGTATTCTGCAGGAATTGTTTACCACAATACTTCGCACGCATGCAAAGAAACACACTTTCATCACCACGTACATTGATATTTCTCATGCAACTTTTTCCTTCAATAATTTATCAACAGGCGTTTCTCTGTTCTTCTCTACGCAGTGTGTGCGCTTGTAGCTCGCAATTGTCATTTGGTGGTTGTATGTATACATTTGTGTATGGGTTTTGTATTTGTGGTTTATTTTAAAAGCAAATTAAAAAAAAACACACAGAAAAAATATAATTCGGTCGAGATCGAATGTTTTATACCCATCACCGTTATCCTAAAAGAGGCAAAACAAGTAAAAGAACAAAATTTTCATGCTCTTTAATATGCGCAGTGGATTTCTTCTGTTTTCAAAATAAAAGTTTTTAGCATGTGGCCGTTGTAGGCGTGTGCTTTGAAAGCTGTGGATCAATTCCAAATTCCTTTGCAAATTTTAAGTAAGATCTTCATTTTTGTTAACGGGACTACAAAGTTGCGCAAACAGAGCGATGGACAGAGGAACGGACGGACATATTTAGATGCATTCCAAATTTGAAATTGGCCAAGAATTTGCATACTTTATGGGATTTTTGAAGCTTATTACTGCGTGTTATAAAGAAACTGAAAAAACAATTAAATTTTGATACACTATAATATTGCGGGGGCGTGGTCACTTTTTTCCATTTGTATGGAAAAATGCTACAGCATTACCCATAGAAAGTGTGTTCAAATTTTTGTACATTCATTTGCTATAGTTTATGAGTAATGAGTAAAAAGCCAATTTTTCATTCCTTTTGAAAAACAAAGGTGTTCTCAGTTTACATCATGCTGTTGGCGTGTCCTTCGACTCATTTGGCCTATGTTCAATCCCAACTTGCGTGCAAGAACTTGCAATGTTTCTGCCTAAGTTCAAGTCGATAGCTTCCTTTTTGCGGCTAGGAAAATGTGTACAACAGATATTATAGAGACGGACAGACGGACATGGTTAAATCAATTTCGAATTTGATGCTGATCTCAAATATATATATACTTGGTGGAATTAGTGATGCTTCCTTCTGGGGGTTGCAAACGCGTTGACAAACCGTATATACCCCCCACCCTTCAGTGATGGCTATAAAAAGAGCACCACCAAATAAATGGTTTGGTGTACATTATTGTTTGCGCTTTTCTGTCATGTTCGTGCTTGTTATTATGTGTAGCTTGTTTTCTTTTTTTTTTTTCAATCGTCGTTATTAAAGATTTTTTCTTCATGCTTTGGTATTTATTCAACAATTAATTATTTTTCGTTTCGCAATTTTTAATTTCGGTTCTATTATTATTCATTTTGCTGAAATGAATATCTTTTATTCTTGATTAAGTGTCCAGTACAACGTGTAGAGAAATAAAAAGAAAAAAAGGAAAACTTCGCATGCATACAGCTATTGTAACGCGTTGAATACTCAGCACAAAGTATCAAAATAAAACTTCAAAATAGTGCTCATGAATATGAAATACTGAAAGTGAGTACACCTTATGACACCTTATGACATCTTCAGATATTTGCGACTTATGAGCGAATCCATTCAATTTAAACAGACGAGAAGAAGACGAGAAATTGTTGACCATTGAAAAATTGCCTTTAAGAAAGTATGTGCGTGTGTGAGTAAACGCCATGTGAAAACCATATTAAGTATACTCTGACCGTGGACTTTCTCTTTTTTTTTTTTGCCATTTCCCGTCACAGTCAATATGTCTTCTTGAGTACGTTGAGACCGGCCGAACTTACCGATATACTTTACGTTTCCATCGCTACCTTAAAATGAAGAACTGCCTTAATTCCTAGCATTAGAGAGTTATTTGATGATTTTCATGTGTATTTTCATTTAAATTAAATTAATTCCTAAATCGGAACTATTTAAAACTATTATTCTTACTCACTGAAAAAGTCAACTATTTTTTCTAATTGTGAATAAAAAAATTTTCAAATTATTTGGTTGGTTGGGTACAATACAGAAATAGCACATAAAACAAAAACAAGCTATGCTATAGCTTGCAACGTAAAAAAACACTAATGCCTTATACCCTAATTCAGTTGGAAGATAATATCGACTTGAAAATCAGCGAAGTTTACAGATCTCTCTACGAACCTCAAGCATTATTAAGCTGCTTGCCAGCTTGCCAGTGGCCTAGTAAAACCTTTGTGTCTACTAAAAGCGAGTAAGAACTTTACAGTTACAGTTACAGTTATTCATTCGTTTTGGTAATAATAAGCCAAAAATTACACATTATTTTCATGCAGAGGCATACCTTCCCCATACATTACATGGCGTGATCCGAATTTAACAAATCGAATTTACTTCCGAAAAATTTCATTATCTCTCAGTTGCCATTGTAAACAACTAGAAAGCAAACTATTTCTCCTTATATGGGCTTGCTTTTCATGGCAACCCCTGCATATATTAGAGTCTAAAACATAGACCTACGCAATCCAAACTCCCTGCCTTTCAATTTTTTGTTAAATTGCCACTGTAGACCAATTTTCATCATAAAATATTGGAAAGGAAATCTTTTTGTGAAGGGGTTTCAAGAAGTAGAGCCATGCGGTTAATATTCGGTCCGCTTAACTTTCATGTCAAATTATTGCCATAAATAAATTTTATCGATAAATTTTAGCCATTAGGCCTTTTCGCCTATAATTCTTAAGAATCCGCATATAAGGTGATGGTATGCAAAAAATACCCCTACCTGTTCCAAATTCGGCTGATTTCCATGTCACTTTACTATTATGAACTAATTTTCGCCATAAAATATAAACAAGTAAGAAAATTATATTCACTTGCGACCTAAAAAAATTTAAAAAAAAGAAGGAAAAATATAAATTTGCCTGGGTAGGCGTGGCTAATTTTTTCTATTTTTGTAAAATCATTTTGTGAAAATTTATAGCGTGTATCTGTTGTAGCCAAAGACACAGAAAGCAAAGATATTTTCAGCTCTGGTTGTATAGACCTGTTTGGGCGTTGTAAGCGTGTTCTTGAAACTGTTTGGGCCATTTGCAAGTTGTTTTCAAAATTTGTAAACGAAATCGTCTTCTTTGCAAACGAGAAAGTGTGTAGGACAGATAGGACATTGTTGGGCACACGGACAAATGGACAGACTAACGAACTACTCCGAATATGAAATTGGGCAAGAATTTTTATACTTTATGGGGTTTTTTAAGATTGATTCTCGACGTTATAAGGTTATTAAAAAAAAATTTAAAAAAAATTTAATTTTGTTACCCTATAATATGGGGTAGGTGGAGTCAATTTTTCCTATTTTTGTACAGAAACTACAGCATCGCCCAGTTTATGAGTAATGAAGAAAAAACCTTTTTTTTTTTCCTTATGAAAAATAGAGGTGCTCTCAGTTTATGTGGAACTACAGACGTGTCCTTCCATCAATTTGTGCCAACTTTTCCAATATTTTTGCCAAAATTGAAGTCGATCGCTTCATTTTTGCGGCCGGGAGAATGTTTACAACAAAGACTACACAGATAGAGAAACGGATAGGCTTAAGTCGATTTAGAATTTGATGCCGATCAAGAATAAGAGAGACTTTGTGGGGTCTTTGTGTTGGAAGCTTGCTTCCCGCCGTTGCACATGTTTTGGCAAAGTGAATATACTCCTCATCCTTCGGTGATGAACGAACGCTACTGAAAATGATTCGAATCGGGCCACTATTTCAACCAATTTTCATCTAACACTTTACTTGGAAACGTTGTTACATGAACAACAACAACATTATTAGACGACCAGTAATAATAAAATGTGATTTAATTTCCCTAAACTAAATTTCCACGAACGGATATCTTAAGTTACCAAGAATGGAGAGGAGCTTCTTACTTACATTTAATGTGTAAGCAAAGAAAACATGCCGCCTACCAGAGGTTCCACATTATGTATTTTAATTAATTGCATCTTCCATTCAGTAAGATTAAAATCCCTTTTTTTGTTAAGTGTAACACAAATAATTAAATAAAATCTCATCTCGATTATCTCTCGTCGTCCTTAATGCTACAGCAAACAAATTAAATTTAATCGAATTACTGTTAAAGAAACGAATCCGTCCTTATCCAAATATTCCGTCAAACAATCAACTGATGACTAAATTCTGTGAATTTATATGTAAATAAAAGAAGAAGAAGAAGAAGAAGAAGAAAATTATTTTCATGCTAAAATAAATTTGAAATACCTATTGCCTGGATCCCTTTTTAACTGTTTACTGAAAATATACAAAATTAATAAAGTAGCACAAGTGTACAAATAACGCGGCACGACGAAATGATAGACTTATGTAGAATTTGAAAGCATTCTTACAAGTAAATCCTATTCATTATTAAGACTGAAGCTATTAACCGACTAACAAAATGGAAATGACAAAAGCATCGAGCCTTTCACTTGAATAATGGTCTTCGTATACCAAATGCCAGGGCATATGCTGCACAGTCATCGGATCATGCCTGATATGCCTGAAAAGTATTTCAATTCTTGTGCATAGAAATAAAAAAATTTCCATTATAAAAATGATAATATTTTTAGCAAAAGCGTTGTCGTTACAATTTTAAAATACTTTCATTAATCGCAAATGCTATCTCTTCTTCTTGCCTTAGCGAAAAACGCTATTGAAACTGAAATTCAAACAAAATTCATTCACATTCTAGTAATTTCAATATTCAAAAAGCCCCTCTGCTGCGAGCCACACAGAATCGTAGAAATGCCGATGACGTTGTGGCGAAAGTCGACTAAAAACGCATAAAAGCATGAAAAGTAACTAAACTCTGCAAACTTCTCTAAGCGTTTGGTAAAAAGCAATCCCAAGAAGATAACCAACATGAACACGATACGAATAATAGCACAAGCGAAGCATGGTGAACTTTTACACTCTTGATGGCGCCAAAAAAGCTACACGCTGTACAGGAGCAAAAGAATAGTTGCTGTGTGCAGCCAGCGCGATAGTGTAGCTGGTTAGCTAATTAGATTCATATGCAAAAGAATTAGTTGACGCTTACTAAGTGTAAGGTTTGTTGCACTTACGAGACTTACGGGGGTGACGGGTGAGACCCGTCCACGGCAGCACGACAGTTTATCATTTTTTAAGGGCAGCCGAAGACTCTTTAAATACTTTCCAAAAAAATTCAAAATTCACGGTAACTTCACTGCAACCGGATTTGACTATTGATGATGGCCAGATGAGAGAATTTCACGTCTCTTTATAATTGAACTGCTTAATAATTTTGGTCATTAAAAGCAGAAAACTTTTTCACAACAATCTCTTATAATTTAATAAATCTTTTAATGCCTCTCTATGATTGCAAGGGCGACGTCTCTGCGAAAATTTCCTTTCCCCTCTTTATTCCATTTGGCAAGTTATGGGAATAAAGTTGTCAGTAGGATGAGATAAAAAAGAAAAATCCTCAGTAACATTGACATAAAAGTCAAATTAATTCCTTACTTGTAACGCAAGAAACACGTGTCAGATTAGAAAAGTAGACGATTGTCAAACGGCGTATTAAGTAAGATACACAAATAGAACTTAAAAGCAAAATGCAATAAGAGCTTTAATGTTTGTTTATTTCACTAATTCACATATTTGCTTGGCTTGTATTTCTACCGATCACGAGGGGGTGTAGCATTGAGTTGACGATATGAAAATTGTTTTAAAATGTAAACAAAAAATGTAGGGAAAGTGTGCACAAGTCCAAGATACCTGAAGGCCTCCGCTATCAGACACAAACTCAACATCAGAGGTATAGCCAGAGGTAGGCCATACCGTCTCCTGAATTAAGCAAAACGCCTAAGAGCTTCTGAAGTGTTGAGGTTTTCTTTTAACGGAAAATAGTTAACCAGAGGCCAAAATACCAGTCGAGAAAATAACAAGTTTTGTTATTTTACATCTTACAAAGGCTCTCTCTCTCCATCTTATGTACATAAAGTTTGAGGTGTTGTGAGTTACGAATTGCGAGTTTGTGTCATCCTCAGTTTTCCAACAGGTACTATGGGGCATTCTTGACTGACTAACACTATGTCATCGCTGAAGACGCTGACGCTACAGAAAACGCAATGATTAATATGAAGGAAGTGTTTTTGACTGGTAGATCTTGTCGATCTTGACTTGGCCTTAAGTCCGCTACTGTCGCTGATGCGAATTTTATTAAGCTGTGTTATAGTCTAGAGGTCAATGCCATTGTGCAAAAATTCCATAAAATGAGAATAAATTTTACAAAATATATGCGTAAATAAGCCTTAGAATGTCAATATATCCTCAAATGCAGTATTCACACTACGTGCACTATAATTTGCAAATGAAGGTCATAAATATTACGATTTTTAAAAAAATGGATTTACATTACTCTTAATAATAATTCATACATTATTTCTCGTTCGGTGTTTTTGGCGTTTCAGTATCGAAATTTTTAGGCATGTGTATGTACAAAAGTCTAGGGCTTAGTAACTTATGCCAAATAAGCAAATAACTCACATAAATAAAAAAAGGAAATCATATTATTATACGAAAAAAAGAAAAAAAAGAAAAAAAACAAAAGCATTCCTTTCTAGTTGACGTCTACGTGCTTCTCACCGAAAAAGCCCAACATATCTCTATCGATTTATTTTATGTCAATGGCGTTATTTCTTTTTCTCTTATTTTTTTTTTTGTTTTTTGTTTTTTGCTACAATACAATTCATGTCATTGATTTCAAATTGACATTTAATGATTTTTATCTCGACCCGTCTTTTGTTCTTCACTCATATATAAAGTTTACTATAGCAACTATAAACAAAAACATAAAAATGAATGATCAAATAAAAAAGTTTATAACAAACCATAGGATATTTTTAGCAACAAAAAAAAAAGGGAAATAAAATAAAAAACAAATACGATAAAATTATCATGATATTAGATTAAATGCTTAACTCCCTGCGTGTGCCCAACACTCATCGTCTGTAAAGATTTCAACTATTAAACATGCGATGTCTATACAAACTGAATCAAAATTTCATTAAAAAAGGAAGACACGAATAATCGTAAACATAAGCAACTTATAAGGATACCCTAAGTTATAATAATTTAATAAGCGCTTCGAATCCCTGTGTGTGTAGGCTAAACTTAAAAGCAATCCTTGCGATGACTACGAAACTTTATCCCTTCAACAGTTATATCAGCAGAGCAAAAAGAGATCGAATCAAATTTAGTTAAATTCTCATTTAAATATCAACATTATCTGGTCATATACAGATTAGATTTAATAACAGATCGTTAATGCGCTTCTTTGCCGAAAATTGTCAAAAACACAACAATCTATGTGGCCGCAGGCGAAAGTAAATGAAAACTAGATTCAAGAAAAGACTACCTGGAATTCTGACAAACCTCTTGAAATCAGGTAACAATGACTAACATAAGGAAACTAAGCCTCTTTCTACGTTAGAAGAAAACAATATCTTGTCACATAACAACTTATGGCTACCGCGACAACATCTTGTCCACACGTCACATAAAACGTGTCTAGGTTTGAATAAAATCTCTTGAATAGTAAATCCAGTCACAGATGCACTTACAAGCAATAGCATACTGCATACTTACGTACTAAATAACGTGACAAAAGACAGGTCGCTGATATCTTTTGCTGAGGCCAAACGTAAGCATGACATCAGCGATCCTTATGAAATCATTGCTTGTCAACTAATATGCTGGGAGAGTAGACCTACCGTACAAAAAGAATGTCTAAAGAAGTTAAACACCCGTGCTTTGCATTTCTGAACTTCTGTCCCACCACGACTCCCGGAGCAAAGCTTTTCTCTACGGCGTTGAAAATATCTCTCATTAGTATGAACATACTATTCGTTCGCCTAGACGTTCGCACTCTCTTCACAATGTTCCATCATAGAAGGACAAGCCACCGAAACTCAATCCCGCCGATAATAATATTTAAGATAGCGTATATTTATGGACCGATTTCGATTTCGATATTCAGTTTTATGCTTTTCTTATGTATTATCGTAACTCCGTCTATCCCTAATAACCCAAATAGAAAAAGAAAAAAACTAACCAAAGATGTCACAGCAACATATTCATAGGGCAATGATCATAATAACTCCAGATTTTTGCATCACAGTGCAGAGTTTTTCTCAGTTTCACCCGAAACTCAAATCGTAATATTCTCCAACTGTCATATTTACATGATTTAATTCGGTCTGATTTTTCGGCATTTCGGCAAAACTCAGAAAACCACTACGGAGGCATCGCTTTTTCCGATTTTAGAAGTAATCAGGCACATCTCCTTAACTGCTAAAGATAATGTTTTTTTTTAATTATTGGTATGTTTACTTTTAGCTTTGAGTTAGGTATTTAATACTTTTTCAATTCTATATAAAGTGATAGAAAAGTATATATGGAAGCGAAGTAGTAGCAAATTAATCATAGGCTCTACCACTTGTGGTACAAGGGCATGTTAGGTTTGCTGCGAAAGTATGCAACACGCAGACCATCTTAAGAAAGGCGGCCTACCTTTTAGTGTACCGATTGAAAGCCATTCTGAATCATTCTAATCTTCTCTGTCCATCTAGATGTCTATCCGTCTGGATGATACGACCTACAGCCTGTAATTTTTTAAATATTTTGAAGAAATTCGGTACACCGACGAGCACGAGCCGTTGAAAATGGTTCGGAACAGAAAACTTTTTCTTATTTTGAGAAGTCCTTGTATGAATAACTGTATTACGCAGGGTGATGAAATGCATTTAAAGGTGGGCCGCGTCTTAGTGTTTTTACTTGCTTTAGTTCTCTATCAAATCATATACGGATCAAAAGACAAAAAATAAGTATTATTATAGATCTGTCTGGGACTAAGTACGAATAATAATCAAAAGCATCCATGTTTATTTACTTATTTTAATAGTTGACTTGCAATGGAAATTATAAGTTAAAAAAATGGGGAAGACTGTAGCTAGCAGGTTTTTGAGCCTCTTGTAAATTAAACGTTAATAATGCAAGCGATTTTGCAAAACTGTATAAGGTTTCTTTTAACCAAGGAATTCTGAAGGTTTCGAATGCTGGCAGAGTCGAACTTTATTAAATTATGGACAAGCACGGACAAGAATCCAGTAAGTGAAGATTCTGCTCTTCGCAGAGCGAACATATCAGTGACTATATTATCGTCAATATAATGTTGACAAGTGCTGCTTTTATTGTATTCTAAAGGAATTTAATTAATTAATTTGGAAATGCGAACCGTGTTCGTTAAATAATCGATAATTGAAAATCTATTATGATTTATTGATATTATTATTATGATGACGTTTTCTTCAATAATAATTATTGAAAATGTCTATATATGTATGACAATAAATGAAATGTTGTAATGTGCCACGGAGATGAAAACCGTGCAAAATTTCAAAATTATAATTGTTGATTGAAGGATATCATAAACCATTGTAACTTTGCACAGAAATTGTATAAATTCTTAAGCTATAACGAATACACTGTCTGACTGTCGCTTTAACCAAATTAAAGCTTATATCGCACAACATTTCAAGTTATTACGCAATGATTTCCTTGCCTTGTAGAATTTTTCAATAATAAACTGCAAATAGTGCAGTCAATCAAAGAGATATAATAACTTAGAGAGCACAAGAAAAAACAAGTTTCTAATATAAGAGGAAACTTAAAAGTATGCAGAAATCGATGCTGTTGCCTGACATAGAATCATCATTACAATCATTATTGTCATCATGACTAAAATCATCGTAGATTTCGACGTTCGAGAGCAAATATCGAATGGAAAATCTCTATTTCAAACTTTTTTGTTGTTGTCTCCACACACATTTTAGAGAAAATTATTTTTGATTTCACCGCCGTCTTTACTCTTTTTGCTTGTTGATGCACTTATATATTCTCTTCCTATCAACGCATATAAGAAGTTCACAATTCACTTTAATTAAAAATAAGCGTCCAAAAACGCGATGACGTACAACTTTTAATGTATATATATGCTCACCAGTTGAAAAACATTTGGTGTAAGTCAATTTATTGCATGATATTTAATAATTGGTGCAACATAATTGTGTTCACCAGCTCAAAAACATTTGATAGTTTAACTCAATTTATTGCATGATATTTAATAATTGGTGCAACATAATTGTGTTCACCAGCTCAAAAACATTTGATAGTTTAACTCAATTTATTGCATGATATTTAATAATTGGTGCAACATAA
>KK502564.1:545458-585579 GCA_000688735.1 Glossina austeni
TTAAATCTTGCGCTGTCGAGCTATGTGGTGTTATCTCAAAGATTTTTAATCAGGCCTTGAATTTAGGTGTTTTCCCTTTTTGTTGGAAGAGTAGTTTTCTTATTCCTATTCACAAAAGTGGAAGGAGACAACTTGTTGAGAACTACAGACGCATTGCCAAGTTGAGTGTCTTGCCTAAACTGTCCGAGCGAATTGTGACTCAGCATTTGGCCTTTGCCATCAAATCGTATGTTTCTCCGTTCCAACATGGCTTTCGAAAATGAAGATCTACGGTCACCAATCTGTTAGAGTTTACTTGTCTTGTTTTCAAGGCTTTTTCTAGTAGCTCTCGCACTGATGTCATATACACGGATTTTAGCAAAGCGTTTGATTTGGTTAACCATAAACTACTTATCTTTAAACTCCAAGCCTCCGACTTCCCTTCCCATTTAGTGAAATGGATAAGCTCTTAATAGGTCATTGAGGGTCTTGTTTAACTTCATCACCTCATTTGGCGCGTTTGGCGTACCTCAAGGTAGCCACTTAGGACCTATTTTATTTAATCTATACATTAATGATTTGCCCTCGGTGAGTAAATCCAGCCAGATCTTACTGTATGCTAATGAAGTGAAACTGTTTTCTTCCTTTTCCGCAGAATCGCAATCACATCAGCTTCAAATTGACTTAAATTTTACGAAATTAAATCTAAATAAATGTAAGAAGCTTTCTTTCTCAAGAAGGAAGTCATTCGTTATTCAGTATTTTATAGATTTGCACAAGTTGGAGGACGGCGATTCGTTCACAGATTTAGGCGTTCTATTTGACCATAGGTTACGTTTTAACTTGCATATTGAGCTCTTGTTAAGCAAAGCTAGGTCCGCGCTTGGTCTTATAAAGAGGTGGTCGAAAGAGCTTTATGCTCCTTACCTTACGAAAAATGTGTACATGTGTTTGATTAGTCCTATACTCGAGCATGGCTATGTTGTGCGGGGTCCTTCCTATAGGTGCTACATAGATTCTATTGAATCTGTTCAAAAACAATTTTTGCCTTTTGCCCTTAAGAATTTGGGTTGGGACGCGATTTCCTCTCCTTCGCCCTATGAAAATAGGTTGCTTCTGTTATCCTTACCATCTCTTGAGAAACGTAGACTTGGTTTTGGTGTTTCCTTCTTAATCAAAGTAATAAATGGTCCTATAGACTCGCCCGCATTACTTGGTGAGTGAAGCTTTAACGTCCCGTATCCGCTTCACTGGGCACTTTATCTTAATTAAGCTTAGCCAATGTAAACATAATTATGAGCTCTTTAGCCCGCTCAGAGTTGTTTGCAGGAACCTAAATGAATTCTATCGCTTATTCTCATTATCGGACTCTTTAAAGTCTATTAAAGCAACTTTGCTTAATACGCGCACATGGGTAGATCTATGTCGTACTTAAACAAATTTGCTTTCGTAATATCTCCCTTTTTTTTTTAGAAAGTTATATGGTGTTGTTAAAGCGTCGGTTGTAAAGCTTATGCATGTTTGCAATGGTTTAGGAGTTCACTTGCAACCTGGATCTGTTCTTGTTGTGGATGTGCTTCTGTGCTAGCTGTGTACATGCTTTTTTTTTTTTTATTTATTTATACGCGAATTATTATTTTTATGTTACTTTGTTTTCGTTTCTATTGCTCTTCTTTTTTCATATCTTCTTTTATATTTTATACTAGTTTTTAAAACAATTAGTATAAGATTTACTCTTAAGTTATACTTGAATTCGACTGCCAATTTTGTTTAGTTGAATTTTATGTATAAGTAGGTAAAATAAATAAAATAAAATAAAATAAAATAAAATATTGCTAATATTTCATCTTCTCTTAAAATGTAGCTTTTGAAGCCACTTCCAACTTAATAATCTAAACTCTTTATCTAAAAAAAAAAACAAAAATATATATGTATATATATATATATATATATATATATATAGTTTTCAGCGAGAAAGTATATGTAGGTGTATAGTGCAACTTAAAGAAAGTGTGCAGCTTTGTACTTCAACACCCACGTTTTCAGTCTTCCTCAGCAGCAATTATTGCAATATTTTTATTTTCATCACAAATCATCCTACAACGGATTTCATGCTTAAAATAGCAACTAAAACAAGCATATTTTGGTCCACTCAAAAAAAAAAATTCCAAGATTATTACCATTTTCTTATGCTAATTTGAGAACTTGCGAACGCATTTTCCTGCCATTAACTCTAATCCGATCACGTTGGCCCTCTAAGGCTCATTTGAACATTGAATTTAAATTTCTTGATTATTTTACTTTTAGTTTACTTTAACAATTAAAACAAAGAGGAAAAAAATTTGTGTAATTGCTCTTAGTCACGATGTCAAAGTGTCAATAAGACTCACAATCTAAGAGTACATTACGACGTTGCACTGTGCACATACAACATCAACAAGTACCGCCAACCATTATGTAGATCTTGCATGTCCAGGAGTAGATTTGCAAAATTGCGCCACTGCCTGAGATTCGATGAGAAGTGCGCACGATCAGGCCGCAGAGAACGTGCTATGTTTGCACCGCTTCGAACAACAAAAACACTACCACTTGCTATAGACTATCTCTCTAGACCAACTTTGACTTGATTAGTGATCAACTAGTTCCCTCTCCCGGAAGAATATCACTTTTCCAATACGTACATCATTACTGAACTAAATACTGAATGAAAACCTTTGGGAAGTCAGGAATAACACTCGCACTTGGAAGACACTCGCATACAAATGGCGACGAAGTTTAAGAGAAAAATTCGCTAAGGATATGTGCATTCAACTGCAGAACAGTAGCCACAAAATTACTTTTAATATTTGCTTTACCGGACCTTAAGTTCATTGAAAATGCGGTCGACGGAAAATAAGAGATGCATTCCATCCGCAATTTTTATCGCGCCAACAGCGAGTAGTGAAATGCAATGTATTTCACATCAGAAACAATGGTACGTTAGTAGACTACGTACCGATAAAAAAAAAAAAATTTTATTACCATTACACAACGATGTAGAAATTGAGGTTAACAAGAGAGAAAAATCTCCCACCCAAAGTTATTATAAAACAAAAAAAAAGGAGAAGTGAATGTTCGTTACAGGATCAAATGACCCAATAAATGCCCAATTGTCTTAATTTATAATTCAGTTGCCGTATGTGCACTAGCAGTGAAAGTCATTTAGCTAAATATGTATCCAACGTAAGTCGCAGCCTAACACGCAAGGCATACTACAACCCAAGTTATTCGTACAGAGTTTAATTCAGAACATGGTAGCACCAGACATATCGCGCCGTAGCATCCGATGCTTGAATAAGTGTACTGTTGCAAGCATAAATGAAGTGCTTGGCCACGCCTTCCACCGGTGTAGGTTGTTGAGTTCCAGGCGAATGTTGCATTAAGCAAGGGCGGCACTTGAGCTCGTTGTCGTATGTGCCCAAGCAAAAAACAAAACAAGATATCACGGCACTGTTGCAGCTTATGCCACGAAAATGTATACACCGCTCATCCACACACGTTTCATCCGCACAACTTTTTCGGAAAGACGAATAAATCGCTATTATAAAGAAAAAAAGATAACATTTAAGTACTCCGATGATTCTGAACGTGAAGAATTTGAAGCTCATTATGTGTTTGTGAAAGCTTGTGCACGGATTAGTGTGAAGATTAGGTTATCCGCTATAGAGAGTTACTTTAAATTCTTAAAACTCTTTCACCAAAGATGACGTCATTTTTAATTCATTTTCTTAGAGTTGTATAGCGCTTAAAGTCCGGCTGGTAATTCAATCGTTTCCTATAGCGAGAAGCTTTGTCTGTCTTTTTTCTTTTCCTAAAATAAATCCTTTTTCTACCGAACGCTTTTCTGTAAATCAGAAGCAATTTATTTTCTAAATTGCGGAATAAACGATTGATTGAAATAATTATCGTGTAACGTTTCAGTTTGTTTGGTCCGTATTCTATGAGTGGTGATTAGCGTCTATCAACATTTAAAGCAGTAAACAGTGTTTCCCGTTTGCCTAAAGAGATTCCTGTACATTTAGTCGAGAAAAAAAATAATTCTCTTAATATTTGGCCTAGTACTGCGATTTATTCAAAAAATAGACGAATCGCTAAATATAATATAAATCTTAGCTCACTTTCGTTTTGATGATTAGGAAAAGAAAAAGAAAAGACTGGAAAGGCTGCCACAAGGCCGGCTAAACCGACAAATAAGTAAAAGAGCAGACGTAAACTAAAATCTGATCTGCTCTTACAATACCAAAGTGAGAGAAAATTGCTACGCATACCGTTAATTAAAGAAGCGCTACATGTCTGTAGACAAATGGACGTTCGAGCGTAATAATAAATCAACGGAGAAACAAAACAAAAGTCATTTCAAGAAGCATACGTCTTATTATAAATAATTCGTAATTTGTTTTCGAATAAAACGCATTTATTTATAAGCGATAAAAATTAATTTAAAAAATTTATATTTTTTTTGCGTGCATTTCTATTGGCAGATGCAAATTTGTACTCCAAGTCTAGATTCTTCGAATGCATTCTAAGGTCACTTTGTTTACAAGAAAATTTTGCTTTTAAAACTCTTTACACATTTCCTATATGTTTTTAAAAATATTGCTCAACACGTAAAAGCTCTTAATATGTCATAACGTTGATGTAAACAATCGCAATAACAATAAATTGGAAATGAAATAGAATAGAATTTCGAGAAAAAAAGAAGAAGAAACTAAACAAAAAAACTTTCTAAATCCAAGAAAACATTTTATCATTTTTATATGGTGTACACAGTTTTCTCTTTTTTATGTTTTGTATTTTTTATGGTAAAAATATGTTATACAGAATACGCTTAAAATTGAGTCATCATATGAACAAACGAAATGAACAAACAGTGTCAAAGTTTTCGATGGCCATCAGCGTAGGACTCGTTTCGTTCATTTCGCTATTGCGCGCATAAAGCACAAGTATAAGCAGAAAAACATTAAACAGTATCGGCATAAGATGCAGATGCTTCTCACTGTATGAAGTGAGATCGATCGTTCATCATTATAATGAACCCTTGAATTAAATTTACGATTGATTTTTCTTACCGATCGTAGATTATTCATGAATCTGTATGAAGGAGTTTTCATTTTTAAAGCGTTTTTTAATTCTTCACCTGTTAAAAGGACTAAGCTCTGTAAGTATGTAACACTCAGAAGAATTTAAAATAGATTAATTATAGTATAACGCCGATCACACTTCAAAATAATTCGAAATCAATTGTCTGTCCGTCTTCCTTCTGGACATTTATCCATGTATTTTGATTTTCAATTGCGTTACTTTGACGAAATTTTGTACATTGACGTGCTTTTGCCGGAAGGACAATCATTAATGAAAATCAATTGCATCGGAGCAGTTTTACGGCCATTTTTTCAAAAAAAACCATTACATAAAGAAAATTTGCAATTTTCAACAATTCTCGATAAAAATCGCACAGTAGTAGTGCTTACGCATACTTAATTGTTGTGAAAAATTTCGATCGAATGAACCAAATCTTTATATATAGCCTCTTCTGTTCCGACGAGCAGTAGGATTTTACACAGCACAAATATTTCATATTTTATGTAAATCGGCTTAGAATAATTATTGGAACTCTCCTGTATTTGGACCAAATAAGTCTATTTTTTGAAACCCAGCAGACCATTATATAGTAGGAACACTTAATTTTTAATACTTTATGAACAATAGAGATGAAAAAGTGATATACTCTTTGAAATATTTTTATCGAAAATGAAAATCTTAAATTACGAGTAAGGAGTGTGGGCAGGTACTTTGACTCGTCAAGGAAACGTCTAATACTGTCAGATCACCTGAAATAATTTCAATAAACGACCTTCAGCTCTATAAGTGAGCTTAGGTCTGACGTTATTTTATATTCTGCAATCATCCGTATGTATATCTGTATATGTATATATATATATACATATATATATATATATGTATATATGTATGTGTATATACAGATAAAAGCTTCTAGCGGTGTTTTAATGATTCAAGTAAAATATGAAATTTATTTAATTGTATTCCAAAAATTTCGTATAAAAATACGCTCAAAACAGAAAGTTGAAAAACTTAGCCAAGCCAAGACTTTACTGTAACATACGCCGTACTATTGTCTTACTACAATGTGTGCCTACTTATGCTTTACGACAACGAGTTCTTTTTGTGTAATTCTCACTTACTTCGTTCATTCGGAATGTTATTCGCTATTTTCGACAACGTATTCATACACTTATGTTTCCTTAATTCTAATGTTTTGTCTCTTGAAGAGAGAGAGAGAGAGAGAGAGAGAGAGAGAGCTGTTAATTGAATAAAATTGAATATCATTCATTATTTGTTTATTTTCTTGCATGCAATTTAAAACTCTTGACGCAAGTCTTCGTGATCGACCGAATAATATGATATATTAAGTTTACCAGCAGTCAGTTCAAGACTCTAACGATGATTTCTCAACACGACTCTTCTTAATTCATCAACATTTCCATAAATAATTTTTAAGACTCTGTAGGAAAGTTTTCTTCTATTTCTATGTTTCATTTCATTTCATTCTCTTGAGATTGTATTCTCAACTTTGCTGCTAGTAAAGCGTTTCGGAAATTTATTCGAAATATATGTAATGCATGGTATGAAAGTGAGGGTGTTTTTGCTCTATCTTACAATTGAACATTTTATACAAATTAACTACTACTACGAATTATTACGGGATATTCACATCCACACAAATATAATCTTTCTCTATATATATATTATTAGTTGTTTGCGAAACTTTTCATTAGCCACTTCTACAGGTAAAAACAGAAAAAGAAATGGAAAATGCCAGTGCACCTAATGATCAAATGCGATAATTTGAAATTCTGCCACATCCAGCGTACTCACCAGACATGGCGCCTCCTAATTACCGCTTTCTTAGATCGTTGCAGCATGGCTTGGCTGGCACGCGGGTTCGCACAGTTGAAGAAGTGCGAAAATGGGTGGCTGGGTGGATCGCTGCCAAACCAATATAACTTCTTTCAACATAACGTCGTCATGTGTGCAAAAATATTGTGAAATGTTATAGAAAACGATGGAAACTATTTCGATTAATATACATTGCACCAATTTTTTTCAATAAATACCTTTCTCAAGTGAAAAAGTGATCAAAAGTTGTGCAAAAACCTAATGCAAAAATCGGAGTTAATTCCCAGTTGAAATTATAAAAATAACTGTTGTAAATACAATATATCTGGTGACATATATAGGGTAGACGTTACATAGACGGAAAGACACACAGAGCGACAAACCAGTTAAGAATGTTATTATACAATGAATGTCTGAACATTATGAAATCCTAAATATCCGGCACAATGAATGTGAAAGGTTTACTTCTAATAATTTATTCCTGATACTTCTCGATCAGATTATTTTCTTAATTAATGATAAATAGATCAATAGATTATTAGATAAATAGATTAATTAATGATAAATAGATCAATAGATTATTAGATAAATAGATTAATTAATGATAAATAGATCAAAAATAAAATAAACGAAAGGTCGCATAAACAAATCACTTCAAATATGCAAGAAAACCTTTTACTTTATTTTTTAAATTGGTTTTTGACTTTTTTTTTTTAAATTTACTAAAAATCATAAAATGGTAATGAAAGTAACAAAAACATTTAACATAAATAATAATAAAACACATAATCTAACACATGAATAATTAATCGTTTTATTTAATTAAAAACTAACTAACATATCTTTAATTAAATTTAATATTAATGTAGAAAAACAAAAAAATTAAATAAAGAAAAAAATTTGTTTTACATCACTCATACGCCTAAATGCTGCATTCATTATTTATGGTTTCAAAGAGAATTCAGCACTACGTAACTTTTATAACTACATGTTACTCATACGTCTGTATGCTGGATTGTTTGCAATAGTGTTGCTTTCTACGAGACTAGGAGATAAGAAATTTTTAGATGAACGATAAACTTATGCTAATTTACTTACTTACTATACATGCATTCAACTAAAATCGCAGGAATGTTTAGATAAATGCTTAGAAAGCTTTCAAAACATTTCAACTCAAATAGTGTACGATGCTTATATAAATGTACATATTTACTTAAGTAAAAAAAAATACAAATGAAGCAAAAACAATAAAATGTATTACCTGTTTGTTAGCTTGCAACGCGAAACTCGATATTAATAAATTGATTTTTTATTTCAATCTTTTACACAAAAAAATTTGTTAAGTCGTTCCAAAGTCCAAAAATTTTTAAGAAACATTTATTTTATTCAAAATTTAGAAAATATTTTATTAGTGTTTACTGTAAAAAAAATTGTTTTGGTTAATTATTTTATTATTTTAAATAATGATATCAATTATGAATATATTTTATATATTTATCCGTGTATATAAGCATTCGTTCTATTAAGTAATTTATTTAGTTTTATTTATACACGTATAAAATTATGTACGCGTTTAACTTAGTATGAGTTTATAGAAACTTTTAATAAATTTTGTAAGAGCAACAACGGGAAACAAAACAGTTAATTGTATCAATGAAATTTTATAAATATATACATATATATACATATATGTGTCTATGTGTGTATACATATATATATATATATATATATATATATATATGTATATATATATATATATATATAGACTTTTTTATTTGTTTATTTATTTATCTATTTATTTAATTATATATACAAAATATATTTAAATGATTGGTTTAATTTTTAACAGTAAATATTCTCTTTGTGCCACTTAAACTGAATGATAGTTAGATAGCCACTAAATTTTGACACAAGTAAATATAAATTGCGTTCTACACTCCACTTCAAAAACAACACTTTTAAATTTAATGAATATTTTACATTTTATTTTAATATATATACATATATATATATATATATATATATATATATAAATATATATATATACATATATACATATGTATATATGTGTATATATATTTTTTATTTATTTCAAAATAATAAAAAAAAATAATTTTTGTATTCAATTATTTTATATCCAACTGTTGCTTTAAATTGCACCACTAATCTTAATTAAGAGTGAGAACGTTGTTGAACATACGAATAAGCTCTATAGACTAAAGTCATATTTCAGATGACTCCTTGTAATATAGAAAACTGAAACTGAAATAATTTTGCGCTTTCGGAGCTAGTTTAACACACAAGAAGAGTTTGAATCGCACGCACTATACAACACTATATATATAAATGAGAATCTGTATAAATAATGTATACACAGATGCGTAAACATGTGACACTACTGATACGCACACACCAATATAGATGCATTTAGAAGCAACAGTGTCAAAATGATTCCCAAAAAATGTTTACGATTTCCGTTGGCTTATTAGATGCGAACAGTGTTGCAAAAGCGAGCATTTATTCACATTTCACGCAATGATTGCCATAGTTGGGAATAAAAGTTTCCACTGCCATTAAATATTAAGCAGCTCGTTTTAGCTTCGCTAGGGGGCCATATGAATTTTGAGTATTCACGCCAAAGCTAAAATTCATTTATTTATTCATTATTTCATTCATTCAGTACATTGTCGACGTGAGTAACGTTTTAGTCCAATTCATCATACTCCTAATCGTGGATTCCTAGACATCGGATTATCATAAAATTCTCTATTCAAATTAGTGAATTCGATTACAAGTTTCACCTAATTGGATGTACATAGATTTTATGCATGACCTTTGGAATTTATATGAGCATCGTCAAAAGATCAAAATTTACATGATGTCAAAAATGTATCAGAAACTTATCTCAGTGCTGGCGCTGGTCTTACGAAGCAAAAATTCAACTACATGAAGTCTTTTTTCATTTCATCCAATAACTGGAAAAGCCATGAAAAATGCATAATGCTTACCGAGCATATTCGTGAAATACGACTTCGTTTGTCAGCTTACTTCCTTAAGATTCGATTTGGCGATGCGTGAACGGCATTAATTTATCATATTAATTGCGATGTAGAAACAAATTCGAAGAACGAAACTCAACGCTATTCAGGGAAGTGCGAGTAATATGTGATTCTGATGTATGTCGTTCTCATAACTCCCAGTATTTTTTTTTTGTATTTGGATTTGAATATCTTTACTAATTTTACTATTTCATTTTTAATAGCGTTTATGCTTACGTTTCAATTTTTTTTTTCCCCGAGTCTTCCAAAGTCGTATAAAGCGAAAAGCGAGCGAAATTTCCTGCATATGTGATCGGATCACGTGTAAAGACCATCGGTTCACTTTTATACATAAGTCTATTATATTTGTTGTCTAGAATTCTTAATGGAAAGCTATTTGCAGATATTCCAAAGGCTTGAACCCCAACTTGGGAAACATTAAATAAGAAGAAGAAGAAGAAGATAATCATCAAGAAAAGCTATGAAACAAAAGCCAACTAAAGCTTTATAAAAGCCTTAAAGACAATATGAAGTTCTTTTTGAAAGTTTACCCCTCCCATCGAATTCGCCCCTTTTATAATTTTTCGACAAATTTCGAAACTTTAAGCTAAAGAAAGCTAAACGAAATTCGACGAAATGCGATTAACATAAGTGCAGGGTTAACATTGTTTACCCCTTAGCAAATATGTTAAGTTAAAATATCCGATAAGCGTAAAACTGAATATGATTTTGAAGTTAATAACTACGATTCCTTTTAAGTAATCGTAACTCTCAAGTTTTATCCCATGTTTTTCGTTTCTTAACAAACAATTTATGCTTTCCCTTGGCCTTCAAAAGCTTTTTAACACTCCGTCGCCTTAAACTAAGCGCTTATATATAATATATATGTTTATTTATGATATTTTCTTTTCTTTTCTTTATTTTTTTTTTTATGACATGAATGTATGCATACGCGACCTTGTGCGTGTTAACGAATTTCTAACAAGTTTTCTTTATACAATTGTTCTTTAAAGAAGTGATAATTGTCTGAGATCCGACTCATTGCTCTTTGATTACATTTTCATACATATACATATTGCAATAACCAAACATACATCTCTCAATAATAATATAATAAATTCTTCCGAATATTAGCTTAGTAATTGCTTGATAGAGAGACAAAGACAGAGAGAGAGAGAGAGTGAGTGAGTTAATCACTTTTCCAAGCACTTAAGTAAGAGGTAACAATAGGAAATCGTGTACACGTTGTGCACAAGCAACAAACAGAAGAAAATAAACACCAGTAAATTGCTTTATAAAATTTTGGCAAAATATTTATACTTGAAATATAGCGCTTAATAACCTTAGGAAAGAGCAAATTTCAAATTAAAGAACCGAAGATGTAATAAGCTTTTGTTTAACATGAAAGTCATTTAAATAATTACTTTGCTCAAAACTATTAATTTTCTTGTATGTATGTATGTATGTATGTATGTAAAGATTCCAGTAACCTTACAAGCGAATAACATCACCTTAAGTCATCATATCATCCCAAGTCCGGTAAAAGTAGAGTAATTTTCCTAAACTTGTATAAATTTAATTAACGAAGTCTTAAAGAATTTTTATACATGAAAGTAAGGATGGCTCCAATTCATTACATATCCACGTTTCACGTTTCAGAAATAACAACCAAAATATAGTTATATTCACCTAAGACCGAATCTTGTATATCTGCCACAATGTATTTACCACGCAAGTATTACTAGAATAATGTTGAATAAGGATGAATAACCAAATCAATCCATCACGTCCACCAGAGTTCATTTAGAGTAAACACACTTATCTGCTCACATTGCACTCTTCTTTACTGTCCTTTTATTTGATACTCGATTGATTGTATTGCTAAGACAAAAAGGTATCCACGACTTTGTCATGTCCACTACATAACTAATACTACTGCATAATATGTATGTGTATTCATGTGAAGAACAGAACAAAATAATTTTCAACATTTACCGTTTCAGTAATAAGTAGAAGGCGTCAAAGAAGTCAAAAAAAACCTGAAAATTTTATCACTTGTCCTTCATAAAAAAAAATTTAAAAAATTTCAGACTCCTTTCGTTCATAATTTATGAGCAATGAATAAAAATCCAAAGATTTTTGCTTAGAGGAAGAGAGTTGTGTTCACTTTACGCTTTAGCGTGGGTGTGTGCTTTACTTTCAATGTTTCTACGAAATTTGAAATCAATATCTCAATTTTTACGACCAGGAAAGGGCCACCGACATACATCACACACACGCACGCACACAGGCTCTGAAACTTACTTATGGATATTGTAAACATTATAACAAAACAAGTGCGCCCGCATCCTTCATTGTTGGGTATTCGTTTTTTTTTACACTTCAGCTCGTTAACCGTAGCGCTGATGCCCAGGCTGACTGTGCACTTTGAACAACAAGCCAGACATTTTCTGCAAATATAACTTAAAATCTATTGGAGCCCCATTTTTTCTTGAAAAATTTACTTTTAAGAGAAAATGGCAAAGTTTTGAAGGCTCGAAAATCAGGCAAAGAATCGATTCATTTTAATCTATCGAAAAAAATAAGTAAAAGCATTCTTCGGTCGGGCAAGGGCGACCATTTCGCCTATTTTAGCTATTCAACCTTTTTGATAGTAATACCCGAAAAATGTCTCCGTTCCCAGTTATCTAAAATCCAGATTGCTTATCTGCCTCTACCAAATCGTTCAATCTCGATCCCCAAGCCCTTTAATACAATGACTTTGTAGTTCTCTAGATCGAACACAAACTCTATCATATTGATCCCACGTGCTTTTAACACATCAGTTGAACGGTCTCTTACTCCTCGTATTGCTAGATATTGGAATACGTTTAGAACAAAACTGAGCGCATTGCTTAACTCGTAGCTTATATTTTATTGCTGGTAGGAATTGATGAGTGCGGAGTTTATGTAGCAAGACAATTGCATTTGCAGCCATCCAGCTGACTTGTATACTCACTTATGTTATAGTTTCCTTTTACACATGACATGTGTCTGTCTGTCCCTTTTTGAAATGAAAGAAAATACAAACCACCAAACCTATCTTCTGAATATGGTCGAACAAAGATGGTCGCCCAGAACGTGCCTTATCAGAAAGGTCGAAATCACCTCTTTCAAATTTGCTCGAACCTTCTTGTGCATGTCTGTCTGCATGCAAGGCGGACTTTTCATGAAAGCCCGCATACTGGGGAATGCCCAAAATATCACATGACGTGATTCAAAATTTAACTTAATTCACTTCCCAGAAATTTTATTTTTTTTCAATTTCAGTCACAAAGAAACTAGAAAGCAGACTATCTCTCCTTATAAGGGCTCGATTTTCATGATAACCCCCATACATATGTTGGGGTCTAAACAATGGACCTATGTGATCCAAATTCCCTAATATTAATTTTTTTTGCTTATTTTCCTACTACCGACCAATTTTTATGATAAAAATATTTTTCTAAGAGACTTACTATTCATAAGAAATCTTAGGTAGATTGTAGTCCATAAAATAGACCCATTTGGTTCAAATTTGTTCCACTTAATTTTTATATCAAATTGCTGGCAGCATAAAACCTTAACAATTAGGCCAATTTGGCACGTAAGAGTTTACATTTTCTAAAAGTCCTTATAAGCGCTGGTATCCAAGAAGCAGATCTACATGGTCCAAATTCGGTAACGTTGAGTTCCATGATAATTTACCATTGCGAACTAATTTTCACCATAAAATATTAAAAATTGTATCCTTTTACTATACAAATATTCCGTTTCCGTAGGAGCGGTTGTAGGAGGGGGCTTTCAAAAAATTGTCCTAGCTGGATCAAATTTTTTTGATACTAATTTAGAATGTCGAAGTAATAGTGCTAAGCGTGTTTCTTCGAAAAATTTGCAATATGCATATGAAAAATAATCGAAAAAGTGTACCGATCCGAACGATTTTTAGAAAGGTTCGTCCTTGGGTCGAAACACGTCAAAATACCCAATTTAATCGAACTATATGCAAAAATTGCGACCCATATGTTGAGCACAAAAATACATGGACGACTGTCATTAGACGGACAGACAAGTTCAGTCGGTATAATAAAAAATGGCTCTATCTCAAGTCCTTCTACGTATTACATACGCCCGCGCAAATTTAGTATAACTGATACCACACGTGATGTAGGGTATAATGATCGTATAAGATATGCAAGAGTATGTTTTCTTGTGAGGTGACTTTTTATTATTTTCAGGCTTCATCGTAACTAAGTACATATTGCAAGTGCTGCGCCTAAAAGCAATAATATTGAAAATAAGAGAAATAAAAGAAAACATTTTCTTAAAGTTATCCAATTTACCTAAAAGACACACACACACACACACACACATACTAATTAAGTAACATTAAAACATGAAGCATAAATAAGTTTGAAAATTTGTGCCGTTAATACCACACAACATGCCTTTAAGATATTTACAAGTTCTTTTATTATTCTTTGTATATTACGTTAAAAATTCTGTGCTTCTCCGTCGACATTACTTGCCACATAGTAGCAATGAATAGATTCTCTTGCTGTTACTGTTACTGTTACATTTTCCATCATACATACACACATTAAATGTTTACACAATATTTCTAGTATAAAACATGCATTTTGAACAAGTCCTAAATGTCAAAGAATCAAAAGGCCTAAGTGCTGAATTGGTTAACTGCCACATCTACCCGTAGATTGCTGCTTAGTCATTTCTTTATTAACAACAACATGTTGAATTTGCTCAATTTTAGTTAAAAAACAACCCGTTCACCCCGTTTCACGTTAAGAACTCAAATAACGCTTGTAAATGTATTTCCTTTTTATAAATACATCGTCCACTTGTGAACTCAAGAGCCATGAAAATTCAAGTGAGTTTTCGAGAAGTACACTTACCGAACTTTAGATGAATATTCAGGTGCGCTTATTGTGCCTCGTAAAATAATTATTATAGGAATGAAATAATTCGAACTGAATATGCAGTTAAAGCAATTCTTTTGCTTCTTTTTTTTTTTTTCTCTTATAGTCAAACTTTTACATATGTTTTATGGGGAAATCTTGAACGTTTACCTTTTGATTTATTATTCGCGATATACGTATTAATGGATTGATCAGAAAAGATTGTCAATAGGCGGCCATTGATTCATTTCCAAGCTTGAAACTATGCAACAATTTCAGTCAGTTTGGATGTTTTTGCAAAACAACGAGACTAGCGCACTAATATGACTAATGAATAGATGCTGACTATGTCTTGCACTAAAGAAGATCGATCTGTATGATATATATATATATATGTGATATAAAATCTTAAAAAAGGTCATTTTGGATATGCAAGTAGGGTAATCAAAAGGTAAAGGGTTCCATCTTTCTTTCTTTGTACCCTTCGTACCCGTCTGTGATACGAGAGTAAATTAAGAAAAACTTGAGAGAGATCTAACTTTTACTATACTCATGGATTCGGAATCACCTTCTGGATCACTATCTAAGCTTATCTGTCTCTCGGTCCGCCTGTTCATCGGACCGTCTTTTATTTTTGTGTCCAACCTGAAGATAGCTATTAGGGAAATTTTGTGCATCGTGGGAAAATATTTCGCACGGATCACTTTTTTGGCCACTTTCCTTCCCCTCTAAAGTGTTATAATAATAAAATGTATATATAATAATAAAATAAGTGTTATAAAAATAAATAAAAAATCGTTATATGAATGAACTGTATTAGGCAAGACGGTGTCAGGGATTCAATGGTGGTCCTTAGTCCACTACACTGTTTTCACTTATTTTTATCTAATAGGACAACGTATTCAAAATATCTTCGGAACATTTCACGTTTATCGGAACGAACAATTTTTACCACTACTTTATCTATTGCTATCATTTCAAACTTTAATTGCTTTTTCGACAAAAATTTGAAATTTTGAAATTGGTGAACGCGATTTCTCGGACGCGAACGATGCGATGTTATTAAAGCTTAGCATACTTTTAAGCTGAATACTTGCCTTGACAATGGTGTAGATGTTATCGAAAATTGTACTTTTTTGAATACAACCCAGCCGGAAACCCATCCTTTTCTTTTCCTTTTCAGTCCTTCGTTCAAGCGCAAGCTATACTTATAGTACAATAGAATACATTCGATTTTTATACCCATCACCGAAGGATGAGGATTATTATGCTCACTTTGTCAAACTGTTTGCAACACTTAAAAGAAAGCGTCAGAGGCTCCACCAAATATTGGTGATCAGCATCCAATTCTAAATCGATTAAAGCATGTCCGTCTGTCCATCTGTCAGTCTGTCTAATGTCTGTTGTACACATTCTCCTCACCGCAAAAATCAAACTATCGACTTTAAACTTGGCAGAAACAGTGAAAGTTCTTGCACTCAGGTTCGTATTGAAAATGGTCCAAATCGGTCGAAGGACGCGGCCATAGCACCACTTAAATTAAGAACTCCTCTGTTTTTCAAAGGGAATGAAAAATTTGTTTTTTTGCTCATTATTCATAAACTATAGCAAATAAATGTACAAAAATTTGGACGCATATTACATGGACGATGCTATAGCATTTGTGCATAAAATTGACCACGCCTATCCAATATTATTGTACATCAAAATTTAATTACATTTTCAATACCTTTATAACTCACAGAAACGGGCTCCAAAAACTCCATCAAGTATACAAATTCTTAGTCCTGCTTCAAATCTTGAATGCACCTAAACGTACGTGCCTGTTCGTCTGTCCATCTGTGTCTGTTTACGCAACTTTGTAGCATTTGTGGTAGATATTCTCCCGGTAGCGAAAATGAAGATATCGCCTACAAATTTGTAAAAGACTTTGAAATTGACCTAAACTTTTCAAAGGACACGCCTACAAGGTCACATGCTTCTACGGTAAAAACTTTTACTTTGAAAATATAAGAAACCAACTACGCTCGCTTCGTACTATAGAGCTTGAGAATTTTGTTCTTTTACTTCCTTTGTCTTTTCTTGGGTTAAAGATGCTCTTGCGCATATATCTTGCGTTTATTTCTTAGATTAAATTGAGCTTCTGGACGAATTAGCCGAATAAAGTCTTCTGGTTTTTAAGTCAAGTAGCTGACGTTTAGCTTTAACAGGCTTCCTTCAATATTAGTCTTTGGTCAGTAGGCAAGGCAAGATGTTTTCCAAAGTTGTGGATAGTCATCTTATTGCCATTCAAAAATTATGAAGGAGAGAAATATCCTTTTTTAACGTGAACGAAATATGCGTAACTTTCTCTGCATTTATTTTGATATTCCATTTGTTGTTGTTGAGATGTATTTTTACATCTTGCAGGATCATTAGACGAAAATAGGATTGAAGTGCCATCAGCGTATGTCGCAGTTAAAATGCTGTCAGCGATCGAAAAATCTGACGTGAAAATTACTTAAAGTACTTGGACTTGGAACACCTTTCTGAATATTTTCGAAATGTTTAGAAATTTGAATTAATTGAAAATTTTATTATATTAAAAGAGACCATAAAGGTTTGATGACGTTCTACAACAATTTCGTTATAGTAGGCGATTTTAACTATGATTTATTTCTGCCATCCAAATCATCGTGCCTAGGCATCACTCCCGACCAACCAACTTTATTCTTCGACAGCAATCCACATCCCTATGAATTGTAGTCAGGCAAAGATTCCTAACATAGTGTCCCGGCCTCTCTATCAACTTCAAGTCTATTGAGCAACTTAGCTTTTCACTAATTACAATGGAGGGCATATAAATGCCATTACTAATCACTTATATGCGGTTAATTTCTTCTCCCTGTACTTGATCAAATGTGTCAATAAACCAACCGAACTTTCTGAACCAATTATTCGACGAGCTTTTGTATCTTTTGTGCATATCGCGTTGTTTTGTTATGGCCAAGGCGCAATTACGGATTGTCAGTTTCAGTGGATTTCGTGCTCTACGTAATACATCTGGTCTTTTAGTTTCTATTACTGAACGGAAGAGAGAAAGTCTTTATCGTGATGAAATCTCCATTCTTATCTCCCTAAATCTTTCAAAGGCTTTCGATAGACTCTCTCATGCATTGCTCCATGGAAACCTTCATCACAATTTTCATTTTTTTTTTTTTTAGAAGTGCATGCAATCTTACCTCCTCAAGTGCAAGCAATTCATATGCATTAACAATGCTCCCTCTAGCGTAGTTGAAGTGAATTCAAGAGCTTCTCAAAGATCGATTTGTCCTCCTATCCTGTTTAGTCCTTCTCTATCTATGCGACGGCTTGGAATAACATTCGATAACAAATTAAACTTGAGACCCGGTATGGATATTATTAACGTAAACGTTTGCCTAACTTTGCGAAAACTTTCCAAACCAACTTTAACTCGCCCGTTCCGCTTTAATCTCACATATGAACTGCGACATTGGAGTAGATTACTCGACGTCCTCAATATACTCCGATCGACTATCCATAAAATCGTGCATTTTATCTATAATATCCGTTTCAGAAATCAGTTATCCTCTCAGGTTCAAACCTTCGTCAAATTCTTTTTATTTATTTTTTTTTGTTTTGTTGTGAAGATTATCTCAAATTTCGAACGCTTTTAAAATGATTAAATTTCAATCAGCCCGTTTTCTTTATAAGCAATGCCTGGTTCAGTTGAGTAGAACGAGTAGGAATTCGCAAATAGTCGTTTCCTTTATAACGACACCTCAGTCGTTGAAGACTCATTCTCGCAACAATCTCGCATGTAATCTTAGAGCTGTTAACAGTGGCCTTGGCCCTCTCTCTCAAGCAAAGATTAATTATCCTGCATTAGCCAAAAGTAAATATTCGCAATGGCCTCTTATTCGTAGTAGAATTTTGTACAAACGTTGTAACAGGTTTATGAGCTTAACTGCTGGCTTGTGTGTGTGCTGGAGTTGTGAAAGTACTCGCATATGGTATAACTATGTACGGATTTGATTGTTACATTGCTTTTACTTTGTGGTTGCAAAATAAATAAATTGATGTCGGCAAAGAGAAAATATACTTTTGTTCCCTTTAAAATTTGTGCAATCTTTAATTTGGATCATCTTACGTAAATGAAGTACGAAATGCGACAAAATGTTGTCGTCACTCTTTTAAGGAGCATACGTATAACTGGGAGTATAAAAGGTAGGAAAAATACATAGGAAACCAAATATATAAAAATCGAAACATTTTTCTGCATCAGTTTAACAAATTGATGATAACAAAAACAGAGCCTTCTTAACGACAAATATTTTAAGAGGACATAAGAGAGACATAAATGAAATGTGGAAAGATTAAGATCAACATATCGGACGAGAGACGGAGTGTTGTAGTTTAGTTAGCAGATTATTATAAATAAAATTTTGTTGAAAGTTAGCGCATTGCCTAAATCCGCTCTCACCCCCACGTAGGCGTCCATTGCACGGACGAGTCCTCATTTAAATCTTATCATCTCGCGCAATATCGCTTATAGGCTTCCAGGTCCCGTAGAATGAGCTCATCTGAACTCATCGCATGAGCTCTTTTATTTTCCTCTGTCAATACATAGCTATTAGGTTGGCGGAAAAGTTCTGTTGCATTTTAATTCAAAACATTTGATTTTAAAGATGTTTGAAGAGTTCCCCAACAGCCGAGGGCCGCATATCGAGTTCTTTTGCAATTGTAAAGTGGAACACGGATCGCAACATATCATTGCCGCCCTGATTGATGACTGAAATTGTAGGAAACAAACTCGACAAATCACCTGTAGCAGGTCCGAAACATTTACTTCACTTCACTTCGTCGCATACGCACTTCACGTCACTTAAGTTTTTACAAGCAATCGATGCGTTACTCTTTTTTGATACTCACAGTTGCGTCACACACTCATCACTTCGCGACTAACTAATGAAGAGTATTGCTCTCCTATGTCCCACGATAGGTTCACTGAATAATAGAAGCGTTCATGACGCAGGTAATAAAATATGACAGAACTTTCACGCCAACCTATTATAAGGAAATTATCATCAATTTGTGAGCTTTTCTTTCACACAAGTAGCTAATCTATCTTTTTTTTTTTGCTTCTTGTTTTGCACCACTAATCCAATTTTCTCTTCAGGAGGAGGATCGCGTGAATGTTCGTTTTTGAAATTCTGTTAACTTTTCAGTCGCAATTTCTACCTTTTATACTCACACTTTGTTGCTTAGTTGCTTTTCATTATATAATTTTTGTATAAAGTCATTAAGAATTTTGTCTTCCCAATCCATTCGCTTCCATGTTTTCCAATCGTGAACGGTACAGTCAGTCAGTCGGTCTCTAATCAGTTATAAAAAAATAAAGTGTTTCGTAATCCTCTCTACACAAATTTTATTTTGATTCAAAGATACCCTTATACTCATTCCGTTGGGATTTTCGTTATTTTTATAAAATCAAGTCAGCTGAAAACTCTGCTGCAAGCCGTTTTTTTTTTTTTGTAATTCTTAGAAAGAATGATCTGCGACTTCATCTCTTCGGCAGATCACTCAAGCGACAAGTATCGTTGATGCGATTATGCGGATTAATAATAGTTTTAGGGGTGATGGTAACCCTAATTACGATATATTGAGGATGTTAAAAAATTTAGTAAAGTTGCTGAATGAAGGCAGACCTGAAATTAATTAAAAAATTTGCTAAGTAAAAATTCAAGTTTCTTACGTCACTAAATTGATGAACCCGGCGTGATTTGGACACGCAATCATCTGATCTGATTATTGTTCACAGAATAAAGACTTGTCTTCTATTTAACTCTTTCCCGTCCCATCCGTCGAGGCTTGCTACTCTCCTGCAGAATTGACAGGTATTCCGTGTCTCTGTGTCTCTTGATTTCGGCAAAGAACTTTTTTCTTTCGCAAATTGACTCAACCGAAAAATATCATTTACATGCCCTTCTCGACCATGCTCAAGACCCCAGATGTAAATGAAAATGGCAACTTGTATGCTCCTTTCTGGCGTGGCATCACCATAGTTTACCCAAGAAATGTCATTTGTAAGAATAATTTCATATCAGGCTCTGTCAAAGTCGAAACAGTCTTCTTCCTTCCCAATCAAGAGCAAGAGATAAAAGATAAGAGAAGCGATCGTTCGAACGTAAGACATTGTATAACTATACTTAAGTAAGGCCAAGGCTGATCTTTTCAGAAGGCACTATCACCGACAAGTTTATCCTGATTTATACGGAAGCAAACTTATTGTCATAACTACTATACTACTAGTAACGTAGCCAAGCATTTCAACTGAAAGACCTTAAGTAAAAGAAATTTTGTACTTTAACACAATATGAGTTGTTTTGGGCAACAATTTAAACTCAATTTCTATGAATTGTTGGTTGTTTCACAATTTAATGTTTCTTTCTCTGTCTACATGTCATAACACATATATTTTTCATTTTAATAACTTTGTGTGTTATTGTCAACAGAGCTTTATGTTAGTGTTACTTTTTCTTTCTTTTTTTTTTTTTTCACTCTTTTTATTGTCTTTATGGACCTATAACGCAATCAATTTTATTTTATTCTTTTCTGACAATCTACATAATTGTGTGCGTACGTGTGTATAAGTAAAATGTTATGTCAGAAAATCAATTATCAAAGTGCTTAAATATCAATATATATATATATATATATATATATATGCAATATGTAGATATAAATGCGGACTCGATGATATTTAATAGTACTTGGCAAACAAATTCGATCAAAGAGGAGATTTTTTTCACTTCATTTGGAAAAATATATGAACATTGTTGAGTGAATGAATTGAATTTTAATCTCATTTTCCACCCAGCAGTATGGCAGTAAGGCACTGTAACGGATATATTTAATAATGCATCAAATAATTAAATATTTCAAATCCTTATAGGGCCTCAATGCTTTCATTGGCCAACAAAGTCCCTTTTGGGAAGATTTTATTTGCCTTGGATCGTCTTAAATACAATTGAAACTGATGCTAGTTATCTTCCGTACCGTTAAAAGCTCATTGTAAGTGTGCTGCTTGGTTGTAAGTGTGCAAGACTGACTGCCAAAAGAGTATTTGAAATATTTTCAAATCTGCCAAATTAGGTTTGCTAGGCGCTTCAATTATTATTGTATTCTAACTTGGTTAGTGTCGATGCGCTAAAACCTTCTTCGGTTGGAATACAACTCCAAGAAATGAAGGAGCGATTAATTCGCTTAGTTTTTCATTGCATAGAATAAATGTTTTATTTAATTTTCTCTCTCTTTTATAATAAATTTTGTTCTCTTATTTTCTATTATTTACATCTTTATTATAACCTAGCGGACAATATAATTACATGCTATGAGTTAGGTTAAGTGACACTATTTCACTTGAACGATTTGTTTTCCATTTTCCGGATACTTGACACTTTCAAGGATGCCATTAAATTTTTTCTTATTTTTCATTTCCCAATTTTCAATTTACATTCAATTCTAGATATGCTACACACTACACTGCACACGCAGTTCTTTGAATGAAAAATAATCGCGACCTTGAAATTCATAATATTTTGAAAGGGAATACGGAAGGAATAAGAAGTAATTTACTTAAAAGAAATTTCATTCATTGAAATCGATAAAAGCCGCCCCAGCTATTGATGTTTGAAGGAGTCATTGGTTATTATTCGACCCTAATACAAATGGATTGATTTTCAAGTAAACCTGTAGCAAAATCCAAAATCTTCGCTTATTAAGAAATGTAACGGACTTGATATCTCATCCATAGTCTTACTCTGCTTGAGATATTGGACTCATTTCATGTTATCTACGTTCGTTTATCTATCTTGTTTTTTTTTATTTTTTTTTTTGTTTTTTTTTTGACCGAGACTCTTCTTCTTTCTATCGCGGCCTCCTTAAATGAATTTAAGGAATCACATTGCCGAACAGAACATATTCCGCCCGCTATTACGCCTCGAAATTTTTCTTTACCTTGCAGAAGATAAGCGAATATCGATATATTTCGGAAAATTATAGCAGTAGAGAGAATTGATAATTGAGCATGAAACAAATAAAAAAATTATATGCATTTGCGGATGAATCTTCTGTAGGCTCCCGCGGTTACCAAAACCCTGAAAATATGAAATTTCAAGACATTTACTGAATGTGGATAGGGGCGCACGACTTTCTCCATTTTTGCACGTGTGGTTGAGCATCATTCAATTTCTGGCACTGTATGCACTCTAATTGATGACTAATAAGAAGCGAACAAAATCAAGTTGTTCTCGAGTTGTTGTATTTTCTTTAACCAATTTGGCTCATTTGTGTGTCAGAAATTCCAATGTTTATGTCAATTTTGAAAACGATGGACTGTTGTTGCTCCAGACAGTCAGACAGACGGATGGATACATATATCTAGATTGATACAAAATTTGATACTGATCAGGGATATATGCATAGTTTAGAAGTTACGTGAAGCCATCTCCCGTTTGTTGCCAACGTTTACATAAAACGAATATACGAATATATTAGGTTGGGGAAAAAGAAATCCATTATTTTTATATGAACTTCACGACTTTATTTAACATTTTTTTTACTGCGAAATGTCACCTTTCCAACGAGCATAAATCTGAAATAGTTTGATCGTTACTTTACGAGAAATCTACCAGTGTAGCCATCTACCGAAAAAATAATGGATTTCTTTTTCCCCAACCTAATATATATATTCAGTGATGGGTATAAAAAATGATAATTGAATTATACAAATTTAATTGAGTACATAATGTACTTTTTAGTTTATTTTTCTAGTTGAACAGTTGGGTAGTTAAGTGCACGACTTAAAATTAGAAATTTACCTATCACTTATTTGTACAAAGCGACATAAATAGCAGCGTTTCTAAAATTCATTATTAATCATAAATAACCGCATACCTATATATGCATGCATACATAGGTGTACATTTACATAAGTATGTACGCATATAACAAACACTATTTCGCTCGATTGAAAATGCATTTGGAATGTCATACGGATGCAATTACCCAATTGACTAGAAAACAAACCACTTAGGTGTTCGCATACTTTGGTGCGCGAATATCGCCAATATATTGGCTATACACATACATACATACATACATATATTGCTATCTATTTCATAGAGGTATGTAATACATTACGCGAATTCAATTTCAAATTGACAGTCAGTCTGTCAGTCTATTTACATGCTAAGGACATGTATATATATACACATATATATCTATACATTTATATGTAAGTAAGACATCATTCAATAAGTCCGTGTGAGGACATAAGCATGTCGCCACTGTTGGCAAAGTCATGTGATTTGTAGATAGCACCAACGAACTTCAGACGAGATGTGTTCAAATATCATGATATTGCGGCAATTGATGAGTGTACAGTTGTTTTTGCATGATGCTACATTTGTTTTTGCAAAGCCATGAAAAAATCTAAATCTAAATATCGTGTCGTGTAACGTCATTAAAAGCACTATAACTTGTAAAGTAATGGTCGCAATGTTATAAAATTCGAAAACATTTCGCTTGAAAGTTGCGATTATCTAGTAAAAAATTATATCGATTCGTCAATAATCATCGTATATCCGTCTGTCATATGATCGTAAGAACTTATTAAGGCAGTGGTTTCCAACCTAAGGGGGCGCGATACTGTTGCAAGGGGGCGGGGGGCATGTAGCTGTTTCCAAAATATCATTTTGAAATACAAACCAAAAACGTCAAATAGGTGTTAAAAAAACGAATCCGCAGTATGCGTAATCCACAATCCTCGCCGCGGATTTTTCGTGTACAAATGCTAAAGCATCCAATTCATACTCTTCTTCGAATCGAAATATCTGGCTTTCGCCTTTGGAGCCGAGTACCGGTGGGCCGTGGAATCAAAAGATAAGCACTTGCAACATCCCGGTTATTCTCGTGCTTACTCGCGCCAAACTTCAGTAAACAGAAGCATTTGATTGTTTCGGTTTTTTTTTTTTTTTTGTTTTTTAAAGGGGGGCGCTTTAATTTTTTTTTTTAAAGGGGGGCGCCGATGCAAAAAGGTTGGAAACCACTGTATTAAGGGAAACATATCACAATTATATATATATATATATATATATATAAGTGTGTGTAAACTTTTATGCAACGTTTGTGTAATTATATGCATATAAACATGAAATTAATATAGAGCGACGCGTCAATTAGAAAACTCTTTACAGAACTTCGCTAAATAAACATATTTGGAAAGTTTTAATCGGTTTATTGACGATAATATCGCTTTACATGGTTAACTAATATTAATGACTACAGCTGTAATTTAAACATACATTTCCAAATAGCACTCAGCTATAATTTCGTAGATAAGAAACTCTACCGTTCACAATATACGTTGGATTTCTGCATTCCATGTTATTTAAGGCAAAATAATTCGCATAACTTATGCATTAAATTAATGCCACAACGGCGGATAATTGGAAACAATCGAACAAGCTTTGCAAAAAATGAGATCCATAATCAGGCACAAAGCTATAATAACTAACATATAAAATAAATGCAAGGAGGCCTGAACCTTCGGAAGGTACTTTGGAGAACCCAATCACATGCCAACGTATTTTTAAAGCACATCTCAATACAAGCAACACAAGAAAAGGGCAGCAAAGATATTCATATGAAGCATACGATGAGCTGGAAATACATGAAGAAAATGCTGCTAACTGCTGGATTGTCATGTGGCTCACTTATTCGGAACGAACCTTCTAAGTGACTGCAATAACTTGCACAAAAATAATCAAAGCAGCCAAACTAAATATTTCCCATAAGAGCCATACCTGACTTAGCAGATTAGTGCACGAGTAACATGAAAAAAACGGGAAATTTTAATTTTTATAGTCGACTACCGAAGGATGGGCGTACATTTACCTTGTCGACTCATTCGCAACGCCCAAAAAAAAAGCTTCGAAGATTTCATGGAATGTATGCTGTAGTGTAGTTTTAAAATATTCGGAAGGGTTTTCCGAAGTAAAAGAGACGACAATACAAAAAAACATAGATACAAACTGTTCGGGCATCGAGGCGCCTAGATTTCTAGTGCCGAGCCCGTCGTCAGTGTCTAATAATAGGCACTAATAGGCGACCGCATACGCAAGCCGATCACTCATATATTTCAGCGTAAACGACAACCTCTTATACCTTGCTTGCCAGCACAGAGTCATTTCCAATGGTTTGTATGTAATCAGCTAAAAAAATACTTGTTCTACAGCAATCATAACTTGTTTACAATAATTTCTACTTCTACTACTTGTGTTCAACAAGACTTTTCATAAAACAGTGGCGCATGTGTCTCTCTACGATGCAGCCGCGAGATGCGATACATTGTTGAGCGGGCCATAAAACTAATGAAATGGTAGATGATAAGTTTACTGAGTCCTTTGCACTACACATAAACGTATTGCAAAATACTCTTGGCCAGCACCGTATTTCGAATCGATTTAAACATGTCCGTCTATCCATCTATCCGTCTATGCAGTGTTCATAGTTAAAATTTTATTAGTCGAAAAAACGGAGATATTAACTTCAAATTTGGCAAAGACATTGGGAGTTTTTGCATGCAGTTTGGTGTTGAAAATAAGCCCAATTGATCAAAGTACACATCTACAGTGCAGGGTAAATTGCAAACTCGTTGTTTTCAAAAGCGAAAACAAAAGTTCCTCGATATATTGTATAGACGATACTATAGTACTTGTACCTGAATGAAAAAAAACTGCCATGCCCAAAGAGAAAAAGATTCGATCACAGCCGTGTACAGTGCTCTTACTTACTTTATTTCCCGTTTATTGAATCCGTTTTGTATAAATCTAAATCGGATAAGTAAAATTATTACAGTCAAGCAAGGACGATTACTACGATTCTTTATATTAGAATACATAAAATTGTTCGTTGTTTCCCTGTAAACTGACGCTATCCAAATTAATCGCAATTAATTGTCTGGTTAAATGTCCTATTATTCGCCACCTATTTTTATCAACCTATTTTTTTCAATTAACTCAATTTTTTGCTACATAAAGGTTTACGTTTCTAAAGAGTCCTTATATGATATGGAGTTGAAAAATTTGACCCACGAGATCCAAATTTGATACAAACAACTTTGGTGTCTTATTGCTGTAATGGTCGCCAAAGGACTATGTTTCGAACAACTAAACCAGATGGCATGCCACGGAAACCTATGGAAAGGACTCGCGACTCTTCTCACTTGACCTTAAAATAATAGGGCAGAATGATGCGATAGCTTTCGCTGACAATCCAAACTATTAATTCGGCCCCAATTCAATTAAAGCGTCAGCATTGAGCATAGGACACGGAGTTACGAACAAGATCAAATGTAGTAGTTTCACTTATTGACGGAACTATTACACTAAAAGCAAACTTCATCGCTGAAACAGACTTTGCAGTGCGCTTTAGAGCTCATACACTCAGTTTACATCAACTACAAAGTCAATTTTCATTAAGCGACTCTCTCACTGCACTCCGGCTTCAATAGGCTCACAGCTCACACACTGACAAAGGTGGTGTTCAACTTGTACACAACATTTAATATGCGATGTGAAGTTCGTCATTTTTTCTAATTGGAAAAATTAATCTTTAAAATATTAATTTGCCAAGATAAGCCCCAGCGTTTGCTCCAGGCGGCCGTACCTTTGAAAACAACATTCCCCGAAAGAATGAAAATAATCTTACTCTTCGTTTAAACGCCATAATAGGTTTTATTAAACACTCTCTTCGAATCTACAAAAATTACTTCTACGACTTAAAGTAAATAAATTCAACTTTATATTAATTTTGATGTATGGCCTTCATAGGTCAGTTCTGCAAATTACCCCTAGTCGGCTCCCCTACGGGTGGGTTACCTGCGGATGATCACTGCTTTTATCTCGCAAGGTGAGGTGTTAACGGCATGACGATTCAGCAAAGAAAAGGAAGAGCATGTACATCTGTGCATCTTCTCCTCCAAGGTTCCGCTCGATCGGATCGGGGTTGCCAATCAGCTATTTAACCACATTCGAAATATATTATCTGGCTTATATCGAACGCAGCATTCCCATCCTTTTCGTCCTTACAGTGCAGGGGCACTTACACTATCAAAACGGCAACTCTATCAATAGTATCAAACGACCTGCCGCCGTCAACTAATGACATATACATTATATATATGAGAGCAAAAAATATCGAACTAACTATACTGCATTAATATAAAGGTCGAAGAATAATATAAGAAAATGATAACCATAAACCTACGTGTAGGACCAAAACAAGTCTGACGACATTGGCGACATTTACAGCAACAAACCTATCTTATGCGAGCTGGAATATTATGAATTTTCAACGGCCATAGAACTTTTCTTCTAAATATTGTTCACACAGCGCCACAAGCGACATCGAGCCGGGTACCAAAAATAGCCATCGATTGTTTTTTTTTTTTTTTTATTTGCTGATAACAGCCAGAAATTCCATAAACGAAACATTATTAAGCTACCAAGAACACAATTAACATGCCGTAGAAAAAGATTAAGTAAAATAACCTTTCGTTTGTAAAAGAAATTCTTTTATTTACATCAGGCCCTTCTTCTAAAAGGGAAAAAAAAAAAGAAGTTCTTTACACCTTCACAGTTGACATCCATTTACAATCCTTACAAATCAAAAACATATTTTTCCACTTATGTACGTTTGTTTGAAAAGTGCTAAAGCTTTTCATCGCCTCATTTTTAAGACCTCTTAACATTTGCATACGAAACTGTATTCGCACATCGTCGATTTATTTTCGTTCGATTGTTTTTCAAACATTTCATTTGTACGACTCGCGCAGATGGCGAAATGATTTACATTGAAGTTTATATGACAGTATATTAGTATACCATTGCATATAGCTGTGTCATGCATGCTAAGAACATTCATATACATAAAATAATTTAATATTGAAATCCCTACGAATTTCGTTTACTTTCATTCACCAAATAATTCTTTATTACGATTCAATTAGCAATGAACCTAAAGTCCTTGGAACAATGAATGAAAGAGGATATGATAATTTTCCCATTAGATTTATAACACGTAGAAGTACTCATTAGCAACACCATCAAATATATATCTTCATAGATGGAAGAAAAGTTCGAGCAAAATTAACAGATCCATCACAATATTTTTGTTATTCCTGGCTTGCTTGCGGTACCCGAAAATACCAATGTTATCTGTGTCACTAGGAGCGTAGTAGTTTTGTCATTCCGGTAACAAGCGCAAAATACCCATAAATAGGCTTGACAAAGTGAATATAACTTTGATTAGCACAAACTTCTCCGTTTGTCTTTCTGAAAATCTGAAAATGGAGATACGGTAAGCTTTGAAAAAGCATTATTTCTCTTAAAAAATGTAAAACTACCTGCAAAATTTAGAAGAGCCCACGTACGACATGCCATTCTCGTTATCAAAGAATTCCAAATCGTCTGTTAGGTTGATAGGAAGCGAAGCACATGCATTTCTTTTCCAGTCCAAATGTAAATATTTAAAATGGATGTAATACTTTTACGAACCTACGACCACAATTTATGACAACTTAAATAATCTCCTAAGTACTAAAAAATATTCTTTATCAAAACTTGTTTGTTAATCTGCTGTCTGCTGTCTGCTGTCTCTTTTTTTTTTTTTTTTTTACGTGTACACTTGCAAAAGTTATTATTGAATCCCACGAAGTCCAGTGACACACTGCGTGCTTACGCGTTACAAACAATGATCGACACTCCCAATAAAAATTTCGACCAATTACGAGATCATATTACTCCCAGGATGCGAGAATAAGAAAATGAGTATGAGCTCCCTGTCTCTCCTCAAGACAAGGCGATGCCCGTCTAACACGTATCAATAGATAATTTTTGGGGTCACTGCAACGTCCACCAGCGGCTCAAAATGGAGCTCCCAGCCGTCGCACATTTCTGGGCTACCTGACCTATTCCCTCCATAGATTTCCCATGTACAAAAGGAAATATCGGCACAAATTACGCAATCAACCGCACTATCATTTTCCTGATCCGTAAAAATTTGCGCAAACTTATTAATATCATGTAGATTAGGTACTTGATAGGAGCGAAAATCTGCAAAGTAGCTTGCTCCGATCCTTTCGGTGAGGAAGTCTTGTTTGCCAATATCGTCAGATGTCGTTCAAGATGTAGTTAGAGATGAAAATTGCCTCATACGATCAACGAGTACATTCCTTACCATTCGCCGAGAGCGAGCAAATCGGTTCTCTGAATACGTATTTGAATTTATTTTAAGTGACAATAAACTTATAAGAAATGCTGTGCATATTTCTTATTCGAATTCGAAAATGATCTAAATCAATGCACAGACCTGATCGTCTTAAAGTTCAAACCAGCTTCGCACCTTCAAGTTGCATTAAATGAAAATGTAGGAAACAATTCAACAAAAACCGAGTTTAGAACGGTATTTTAATGCTAACCGGGCCATAGTGAGCGTTTGAGGCTCATTCGCTTTTTGAATAACTTTTTTTGGAAATGCAAATGAATTATTTAAGAATTAAAACTGAAAAAATATTGTTGATAAACTTACAATTCAAGTCGTGATGTCAAAATTAATCCTTTTCGTTTTTTTTTAATAAGCCTCATAGGTTCATGCAAGACGGAAAGGGCCCCAACGATCCAATTACTAACTTGCGCGCAAGAAGTTCCAATGTTTCTGCCAGATTTGAAACCGATAGCTTCATGTTTATGGCCAGGAGAATGTTTACAGCAGCCCATTAGACAGATGGATAGGCGGACAATCGCACGGACAAATATGCTTAAATCGATTCGGAATTCGATGCTGATTAAAAATATATATACTTTGCTGTGTCTCTGAAGCTTCTGTTTTGGGCGTTGCAAACGCTTTGACAAAATGAACATACCCCTTATCCTTCGGTGATGGATATAAATAAATGATATTAAAGTGTAGACATATTTAGTGACATTTAAATATTCCCACGATTCTCATAAGAGCCTGTCTGGCTCACAGTGTTTTGATTTGTTATAAAACCACATGGTCCGCGATTAGGGTTAAATTTTTCCGCATCTGCGAACAAGAGGGAAATATTTGAATACGCGTCGGTAACTTAAATTCTTATCAATGAAATCTTGAATGGAAAAAATTTTAAGCAGGAGGATTATGTTAAAACTAAACCCATTCGATTTTAAAGTTCCTTTTATAAATGGAAACTTTCTCTCACAAAACGACGTTAACAACTTTTCCCAGTTTTTTCACATATTTTAGTGATATAATTATGAATAATTGTAGGAGGAGCACGACTTAGTTATAGTAACGTGCTATAAAAATTAAGTTCATAAACATAAAAACACGGTTTGAATAGCGTAGACATAAAATTGCTGCAGTTATATATATACACAAATGAGACGAAGCAAAAACTTCATTCGAGCTTTTTGTGCAGGTTGCATACCATCCACATTTGGTGCAACCGGCATAATATAACAAAAATCATGATATCGTGATTTCTCGATATTCTCGGAATTGGGTATTCGGTTCGTGTAGGAAAGCTCGCCTAGGAAATGTGTATGCGTTACCCTTCCCTGCTGTTATCAACAAGACATTATTCGTTCTAATTAACATTGCTTTTAACCAGTGATCTCTGACCTGTTCAAATAGAGCATTCATTTTTGTGGCGATTACCAAACCGTGGTCCTCTTGGGTAGATAGCCTCAAAAAATTAGTTGTGCTTCCTGCACAAAGTTCATATTCGGCCTAAAAGACAAACGAAGTAATGCTTAACGATAGAAAAAAATTTAAATAAAAAATCTCATCTCATCCCATTCTTTTTCTTTTTTTTTTTTATAATTTATATACACTATTGCTAACCGACCGCCGGAAACTTATATATACGTGACTTGACTTGGAGCAACATTTAGTTCAATGTCTACTTTGAATTGTGAATTACGTATTTTTACTTATCCTCTAACTTCATTTTAGGGAGCATTGACTTTTGAACTATAAATGACAGACCGATCGAGTAACGTGGACAGTTATTGGCTCTGCTTACAATCGACGTTAACATTTCTTCTTAAAATGTAACGGAAAAATAATTACTCAAGCATGCATCGGAAAAGAAAGTAAATTTGCCCTTAACTTGTCGTTTCGCTATTCTCTGTGGTCTTATTCTGCAGTGCACTGGCAGTTGAGTGCAACGCAGCAGTTGGATGCAGTCGCCAGTGACCGCGTTGTTCTCTTGGATTGCACCCATAGACTACAGTTTTTAAAATATTGCGATGAAATTTGGTATACTGACGTGTTTTGGCCCAAGGAGAAACGCTATAGAAAATGGTATGGATCGGACTACTTCTTTGACCGCTTTCCATATAACGAATTATATCATACCATCATATCATCAGTCATATGAATAACTGTAGGTTTGTGCACAGTATTTTATGGTGGACTACGACCCGTATTGTTTTCTATTTAAATTTTTTTCTCAGTCATCCACATAGATCTTACATCTGATTTAGGTTCTTTTTTCTCTTGGTCTAATTCTCAAGACTTAGAACTTCTTCCTTATCAAAACTTCAATTATAGACATAGTAAAACGATGAAGGCCATTTACTAACGGAACTATGTGATGGCCCTAACAATTGCATTCATCAACTCATTTGTTAAGCAAAAGTTTTTTATAGCCCTCACGAATATCTCAATGTCTCGTTATTGTTTATTGTGGAGGAGTTATGACTATCCGCCTTATTCTGAGCGGCCTTCAGCTTGCGCCTTTTTTAACACCTCCATTTATGATTTTGATAAGCTAAGAGTCGTTGGGCAGCTCGAGCCAAACTTGAGTTTTCTGTCTTTATATGACAAAGTTTGAACATTTTCTTCAAAGCTTTTAATGAAATTAAGGTAAAATTTTTATTTAAAAAATCCATTTTATTAAAACTTTGAAACGAATTAACATTTCTGATGCAACAATATGTTCAGTAGTAGCTAAGATTGTGTTAGTTCGTCGAGAGTATTTGTATGCAATTTTGGATCAATTTTGCAACAGTGGCTTCTAATTTCCATTTAATTAATGAGCTAACACCCGCGCAGGGAGGAAGGAAATGAGACACCTTTCGAACCCTTCTTCTTTTTGTTTGAAAATGCTTTCATATAATTAAACATAAACACTTTCTAGGAACAGATTAGATGTATTACACAAGAAATGAACAGTTTAAGCTAAACATGGGAGACCGCTGGCCCGTTATATCGTCGTATACGACCCACTACGTTCAAAATTTCCAATAATTCAACTTGCTCGTACATAGCACATAATTGATAAATTAAAATTGGCCCGTTGATAAAAAAAAGTTACCAAAGGGCAGGCTTAGACGTTGGGCTATATTATCTCAAAAGGGATACCATGCTGAAAACTTTTCACATAACATACCTCATTATATCCAGCACATTTATCTTAGAAAAGGTCAAACGAGACAAATATTTCGATATTCCATAATAGCATGTTCCATTTTCGTAGAAAACCCGTGAAATATTTATTGTGTATCTGCCATGGTTGCTGAGCAGTAAGCAACAAAAGCAAAAATCAAAGATCTTCTTATTTAATCTTCTTACGGATCACAAATTTGATACTGACCAAGAATATTTATACTTTATAAAGCATCCGAACTCTGTCGGATGTTACAAGCGTTTTGACAAAAAAATTAATTTTCAATACTCTATGACATCAGTTGTGCGGGCCAGTTTTTCCATTTTCGCACAGGCACCACAAGATCGCCCGTAATATAAATATGAAAATTTGTGTTGCCGCGTCTGAACAGTTTATGAGTAATGACAAAAAAAAAATAAATTTTTTGAAAACGTGTTTTCAGCGCACGTTGGATCAACTAAGCAGCTTGAAGCAGATATATTGCTTTTTAAAATCGAGAAACCGTTTAACACTGACACACAGACGAACACACTTAACCAGGTTCAGACAAAAAAGTATACATGTAGCTTGTAGCGTTTCTGTTGCGTCCCCCACCTTCTTCAGTGGTGAGTATAAGAAAGAACGAAGTCAATATTAGAAGAGACGGTTTTTTGCATTGAAGATGCCAACGGCTGTAGTAAGAGATTGGAAATAGAGAGAGGTCTACCAAAACGTGTCAATTCTTTGTCACATTACAAAAATTAAAGTCGAGAGTTCAAATTTCGCACGTGTTTTTTCGGTCGATTATTTCATCAATAAATAGAAAGACTCAGTCTTCGTCGTTGTGTCGTTGGTGTGTTCACAACCAACCTCAGCATGTTACTCAATTGAACAAAAAGAAAAAAAAATATCCCAGCAGAACAAAAAGAAATTTGTAAAACGAAGAATGCACTGTTCATTCAAACATAACCTAGAAATCAAAAAAATATCAAAAAATCGAAGAAACTTCAATTACGTTACTGTATTATGGGTCTAAAGTGAAACATACAAACCTAGTCCATTTCTTTTCTGCAAACAAAAAAAAAATAAATAAATAGAAAGACTAATCACGGACGAAAAAACGTGCCGATTTAGCAATTTTCTTCAACTACGACGACGAGATTGGCGAGGGCGTTTGAGAGACCAAGCTCCTATACGCAAAATTATGATATCGTCTTCGTGGCGCCCACAGGCAGAAGGAAATGATCAAACTAGTTTTGTTATTCACAATCATAGCAAATACATTGCGAATATCCGCTACATATTTGGCAAATCTAACACATCACTTGGGCAAGAAACACGGCCATTTTGCCTAATTTACTTGCCAATTTAGCCTTCTTACTGCTTCATAAAGCTTCATACACATTACTTTTCTAGCAATTTCCCTTGCGTTTCAAAATTAATTTAGCCCACATTAAATTAGTAACAAATAGTTAGTTTATCCTCTTTTAAGCGTTCAGCAGTATATGAAGTGAGGGTGTATAACAGTAAAGATGGAAACACTTACAATTTTCTAAGAGTTTTCTGATAAAATTTCAGCAAAATGAACAATTTTATATTTATGCCCCGCATTCTTTTCACATACTAATTTAAACAAACCCGACAAATTACCGCAATTGAACTCCATACATGCATTTAAAAACTGAAAATCGAAACAAACTTTTATTAAAATAAGGATATTAATGTATAGCTACGTACAAAATCCGAAAATTACAAATGTTTTCTCCAATATAAAACTAATATCTATTGGTAGTATAGCTCTAAATTCATTCCATCGTGGATCTCGTCTAGAAAAAATGTAAGCGTATGAAAATGTACAAATAAAGCAAGAAATTATTTTCTTACAGTCCGATAACTTAATTGGATCCTTATAGATGGTGTACCATTTTTTGAGAACAATTTTATCATATCTAGTTCCAGTCTGTGCGGCAATCAATTTCTTCAGATCACCAATAGTATCATCTGGATTGCATTTTACACGAACCTAAAATGAAATTTTACTTAATAACTATATACAGGTTTGTCGTGATATTTGCTTGGGTAGGAAAAATAAAAAGTCAAATACGGTGTTAACGGATAGAATATTACCTTTTTACCCAAACGATCGTTGCAAGTAATTTCAATCATGTTTTTAGATTTTTTTCCACTTTGTTTAACATCACAACAACTCAAAAACTTCAATAAACGACAAACAACAACTGTTTCACTGCATGCAAAACAAGTGATTAACACCGCAGTTGTAAAATTTCGTACTTGGCGAATAATGAAAGCGTAAATTGATTGTCATCATTTAACAATTCTAGCTTTGCACAAGTGATATGTAGCAAATTGTCCGCTTTGTTTTACAAAAATTGGTTACGAGCGGTAATACGATCTTTTCACGAAAGAATACGAAACCCTATACAACAAATTTACTTAATTAGATTTAAATTTATATACTTCAATTTAAATTAAACAATTAGATTCTTCAGAAGCTAGATTCGCTTTACATGAAATATATAAATAAATAATTGGTTTGATATCTTAAAGATCCAGCCATGAATTATATCAAAATTAGTATGAATAAGTTGTACTAAGTCAAAGATATATACGTATTTATTTTATTCTTTAAATGTTAACATTAGTTCATTATTATATTGGTCTAAATATTTATTAATTATGCAATGACATGAAACTAACGCTTTTTTTCTATATAAATTATCAATTTCGAAAAGCTATTGTTATTATATTTAAAATCTAATTTATTTACAATCAGTTTAAGCCATATTATGGCTAACGATCGAAGATGAGAAATGCAACTGTGAGGCGAGAGCAATTTCTACAATTATTGATGATTACTACATTTCTCCTAAAACAGCAACACTGTTTTTTAAAAAAAAAAAAAACAAACATTATTTAAGAAATAAAACAAAAATCAATCAGAAACCTTTTGATAATTTGTCGACGGATAGTTTAACCCAAATGTCGATAATACCATTTTTTCCGTCGTTAAAGCCACCAATAGCTAATTGCATATGGTTTGATAGTGCTCCAATCAATGAAGAAGCGGAAATTCTTAAATATGAACGAGAACATCATACATGGGTAGTAGGAATTTCTGTTTCACATATTTGTTTAAATTTAAGAAACTGGACGTCTAAGATGAATATATTAGCGTGTTAGTCCATTCATTCCTAATATTCTTATATATTTGAACATATATGTACACGTATATTTATCCAAAATAGTTTTTTAATATTCATTTTAGCTAGAGAATGTGAAAAATACTGCTTCAGATATACATCCGTTAGGTAAGGTATTAACCATGATTGGCACAGAAACTGATGACGAAGACGGTGAGTTTTCGAATAGGAATAATTTATTTGCGGAAATACTAAGAATTTTGCATATTATAGCGAATGATGATAGCGATGAATCCGACAGTCACGAAGATGAGGACGATGACACAATTGATCGAGCCATACCAGGCATAGTAGAGAGATCTGCTCTCGGTTCATATTCACCCGGCGACGAAATTAACTTAAATGACGATCTATCCGCTGCTGTCGCTGGATCTTAATAATAAACATACATACTATAATAACAACTAAATTGAATACACAATTAGCGCATTTTAATTGTATTTCTAAAAAACAAAGTGCAAACCCATTGTATTCATTACAAACGAAAGTATTGTTATTGAGTGCGCGTGAATAAAGATAGCTTTATACATGAAAAATACAGAAAAGTATAAGCATCCTAATAGTTATCAATAAGATTATCAAAGAATATACACGAAATATTTTTATAAAAAAGAATCTGAAACAAATGTGAGAACTTTTAGCATACTTTCCGATTTCATAGCGATATTAACGAGTGCTGTCAAACCGAATGCAATGGTACCTGCGGTCAAACCAGACTTGTTCAAAACTGTCGACGCTATCAATTATCAAACAAAGATCCAACTCAAACAGGCATCGTCTTGTAGCATTGTTTAAGTTCAGTATAAAAGTGTAGAGTATATATAGTATATAGTATAGTGGACATAATCTTTTATTTCTTATTTTCGATCAACATTTTTTTAGCGAAGGCTATCAAAGACAATAAGAGGTGCTTTCAATGTCAAATAGAATCCTTGGAAATATAAAGAGAGATTATGTGAAGTTTCAAATACCTCTTTCTTTTAAGTCATTGAAACTTTAAAATCTAATGAAAAAAGATATACCTCACAGTTTAACGTAATATATATATTTTGAAATAGCTTTTTACATTTTCGGTCATCTTGGGTTATGGCTAACATTGTAGCCATAACAAACAACAAAATTGCAATATTCATTATTCCCGTCTTTAGTTGGATGACTTCATTTGTTTGAGGTAAAAAAATCAAATAAATAATAAAAATAAAGAATAAACCGTTTGCAATTCTCCCAAATCAATCGAAAATGAATACATATCTACATACTAGATCGAAAAGAAAAATTAGCTTTTTTAAATAAAGCCAGTCAATTCCCATCTTTTGCTTTAAAAGCATGGAAAATGTCGTCGTATAATCCGATCATATCATATTATCAAAGGTATGACATTTAGCGTAATTTTTTGCTTAAAGCAAAATATTTTAAGTAAAACAATTTTATTTTCTAAAGTATGCCAAATGGGTGGCACAGATATACAAATATACAAAGTGTAAAATTACAACTGAATTTTTGGGCAAATGATGCTTTAAAGCAACGTATGCGATAAAGACAAATTCGCGATCACTTTTGCCTGAGCCTTTTGCAAGCTTGGTATTTAACGCGCAGAATAGAATAAATCAAGTAAATATCATACGTACATATATAAATATCTCCCAAATTTGCGTCTCCTTTTGTACAATATGACATCGACTTTCGTGTATCCTTTAAATCGAATATATTTATACAATTTAGTTAAATACATTTGTACCCAAAACTAAGGCTATAAGAACTAACATAACCAATAGGCGGGTATTCACACCGCAGCAACAGTATATTGAAGACGTCCAATCTTTCTCCTGTTTGGGAAGTACAACAACAACGGGCAGGCCGATAGTGGATGTCGCCAATCGTATAACCAAGGCCAGGCAAGCCTATGGCCAACTGTGGAAATCCTATCGTATCTTAAAACACACCAAAATTAATATCTTCAATAGAAATCCGTTGTGCTGTACGGCTGCGAATTTTCGAACGCGACGCGTTGCGATCTCAATGCATTACCGCTGTTTATTAACCGGACTCTCCGTCGCATACCAACGTTCCAAAGTCAACTTTTTCAAATACATTTTACAATTTCCAATTAAAATCAATATTTCAATGGCTAACTTACTGTCATTGCTCTACAATATATTAAATTTAGCTATTTCTGCACCCGTTCCGATCAAGCAGTCCCGAGCTCGAAGCAGGTGTCCCCCGTGTTTTAATAAGACAATTACATATTACAAGAATAGGAAAAGCAAGCTTTTCAAAAAATTTTCGAAAAGTGGGTCTTCTTCCCATTACTTCGCTTACTCAGCGGCAAAGCACAGATTTAATTCCCTCACCTACCAATATTATTGCAGATACCTTCAGTTCATTAAATCCTCTCTTAAATACTTTTTTAAGTTTGTTAACTCCAAGAGAAAAATTTCTATAAATCCCTCGCATGTTTCTTTTAATGGCTCTGAGTCCTCGGATGACATTGAAACCTCAAATCTCTTTGCTGAATACTTCCGACAAAACTTTTCTACTGCTAACTCCGATTTATCAGCAAACTACCCACATCCGATAACTAATTTAGTTTCCTAATTTGGTTACTTTTTTGAAGGGTTGAGTTCTCTAAAATACATTTCTGCGCCTAGACCTGATGGAATTCCATCATGTGCACTTAAATCTTGCGCTGTCGAGCTATGTGGTGTTATCTCAAAGATTTTTAATCAGGCCTTGAATTTAGGTGTTTTCCCTTTTTGTTGGAAGAGTAGTTTTCTTATTCCTATTCACAAAAGTGGAAGGAGACAACTTGTTGAGAACTACAGACGCATTGCCAAGTTGAGTGTCTTGACTAAACTGTTCGAGCGAATTGTGACTCAGCATTTGGCCTTTGTCATCAAATCGTATGTTTCTCCATTCCAACATGGCTTTCGAAAATGAAGATCTACGGTCACCAATCTGTTAGAGTTTACTTGTCTTGTTTTCAAGGCTTTTTCTAGTGGCTCTCGCACTGATGTCATATACACGGATTTTAGCAAAGCGTTTGATTTGGTTAACCATAAACTACTTATCTTTAAACTCCAAGCCTCCGACTTCTCTTCCCATTTAGTGAAATGGATAAGCTCTTAATAGGTCATTGTTTAACTTCATCACCTCATTTGGCGCGTTTGGCGTACCTCAAGGTAGCCACTTAGGACCTATTTTATTTAATCTATACATTAATAATTTGCCCTCGTTGATTAAATCCAGCCAGATCTTACTGTATGCTAATGAAGTGAAACTGTTTTCTTCCTGTTCCACAGAATCGCTATCACATCAGCTTCAAATTGACTAAATAGTCCTATAGACTCGCCCGCGTTACTTGGTGAGTTAAGCTTTAATGTCCCTAAACGCTTCTGAGAATGAGAATACAGTCTTACGGTTGGGGAGTATAAAAACGATTCGTGTCATTTCAAATGATATTTTTAAAGTCTGCAATATTGGAAAATCTGCTGAAAACCCCATTTCCAGAGGTCAT
>KK502565.1:4242-51168 GCA_000688735.1 Glossina austeni
TATATATATATATATATATATATATATATATATATATATATAGACATATATATATATATATCTTACAATAGTAGAAATAATAGAAAAAAATGTAACAATTAATAAGAAAGTTATATTCGGTCGTAACCGAATTTTTTATACTCATCAGCGTTATCTCAAAAGAGCCAGAAACAGGAAAGAACTACATTTTCATGCCCCATAATATGTAGTCGGCGCAGCAGATTTCTTCTATTTTCAAAATAAAAGCTTTTGTCGCATAAGCGTGTGGCCGTTGTGGGCGTGTCTTTAAAAAAGTTTGAGGCCATCCCAAGTTCTTTTGCAAATTTGTATATATATTCATTTGAAAGTGCGCAAAAATGTATACACTTTATGGTGTTTTTAAGTTTGTTTCTGCGTAATATAACGTTATTAGAAAAAAAAAAATAAACGTCGATACACTACAATATTTGGTAGGAATGGTCAATTTTTTCCCTTTTTTTACATATACTGCAGCACCGCCCATAGAATGTATACTAAAATTGTTGTAGATTTATCGACCGTAGTACATGAATATCGAGCAAAAACCAAGTTTTCATTTCTTTTGAAAAAAAAGAGGTGTTCTCAGTTTACGTGACGCTGTAGGCGTGTTCCTCGACCGATTTAGCCCATTTTCAATACCAACCTGCAAGAACTTCCAATATTTCTGCCAAATTTGAGGTCAATACCTTCATTTTTGCGGCCAGGAGATTGCGTACAAAAGACATTACACAGGGGCGGACAGTAGGACATGCTTAAATCAATTTAGAATTTGGTTCTGATCAAGAATATATGTACTTTATCTAGTCTCTGATGTCTCATTCTGGGTACGTTTTGACAATACGAATATATCCTCATTCTTCGGTGATGGGTCTAAAAGAGGCTTTCTAATTGTGGCAGTTGTGGCTTGTGGGTACAAATGCTTTATGCTTCAAAATATTTTAAACTTCAGTTATTATGAGCTGTGAATATTAATTAAGAAAACTTGAGACTTTTTGAAAATCTTTCAAACAACTACACGGACACGCTAAGTAGGCGAAGTAGGAGACAACGCAATAATCATATAAAAATATATACAGTAGCCCAATAAAGTCTACATACAGTACGAAAAAATAAGTTTTCTCTTTCGGGCAAATAAATCCTCAACAGGATAACGATCCGAAACATATATCCCTCATTCTAAAGGAGTGTCTAGTTTACAATGTTTCCAAACAATCACATTCTGCTCCACAATCACCGGATTTGAAACACTTTGCGGGCTTGAAAAATTAAGATTTCCAACATAGAAGACTTTACTTGTGGAATGGAACAAAATAGGTACAGATGTAAAAGAAAGATTGGTATCTTTAATGCCAAATTTCCAGCAAGCAGTAGTAGATGTAAAAAATGATCCAACAAAATATTAGGGGGACCCATAAGTAATCAATTATATTGCATTCATAGGCAAAATGTTTTTTTGAAATGACATTTTTATTTTCTAATCGTTTATGTAATCACCGTCGTTTGCGATGACTTGTTGCCATTGTTCCTGCAAAAGTTCAACTCACGTCTTGAAAAAGTGGGGCGGGCGTGACTTAAAATGTAACTCAAAGTGCGTTTGGACATCGGATAAGAAATTAAAATTTTTATTTTGTAACGAATGCTCCAGGGAACTGAAGGGTGCTAGGTCTGGAGAGTATGGAGGGTGCGGTAGAGGTTCCCAGCCTAACTGCTTAATTTTCTCTTGAGTAATCTTCGCTGCTTAGGACGGGCATTATCTTGTTGGAGTATCACGCCTTTTCTGTTTACTAAAGCTGGTCTTTTTTCTATGAGTGCGGACTGTAACCGTTGTAATTGTTGACAATACAGGTCAGCAGTAACTGTCTCCCCAGGTTTCGATAATTCCTAATGGACTATACCGGAACAATCCCACCAAATACACAATAACACCTTCCTCAGGGACGGGGTTGGTTTAGGGGTTGGAAGAGGTCTCTCGTTTGCAGACATCCATTGTTTCGATCGCTTTATGTTATCATAAAAGATCCATTTTTCATCTCCAGTTACGATCTTAGACAAAAATGGATCTCTGCTTAGTCTAGTGAGCCTGGAATTACAAATTGTTCGCTGAAGATCTTTATCGGCCTCAGACAACAGGTGTGGAATCCATTTACCTTGTCTATGTAGCTTGCCAATTTCTTTTGAATGCCTTTGGACGGTGGACCAGGTAGACCCAAGGCTTCTTGATAGTTCCTGGATCGGACTCCACTAGAGATTTTAAGGTCGTTATAATTGAAATAAAATAATTGATTAGTTATGAGTAACCCTAGTATTAGTTTTTCAATTTTATCCGCAAATAATATATTGAGCTGCCTATGAAATAAGCTGTATGTACACTTTTTTGTGCTGTTTTTTGGGGTTCAATATTTAATATAAATTTTTTTAGAAATATATTTTTTAACCCAAAACCCATAAATGCAGTTTTTAATAAGAAAAACCTTAATTTTTCTTGCTATATGTGGACTTTATTGGGCTACTGTATGCGTGCGCGTGTGTTAGAAAGCGCATTCCCGCCATGCAATACAGAAAGTTGCATTTCTGCAAAGCAATTTTGTTAGGAATTTATTTATCTTTAATTATCCATCGGTTTCATTCATCCTGCTTTCCTGCTTTCCTTCAACTAGCGAAATTTATTAAAGAACTGGCTACAAAATGAGCAAGAGCGCATCCTATAAAGAAAGTTACATAAAAAATTCTCAAATTTCATTACCTTCACACACATACCTCTGCATAGCAACAAACACGTACTTACTCAAAATCAACAAGTTTTAAAAACGCTGAATACGTACTTAATTCATTTGTTCGTTTCTTTGCCGTTAGTAAAAACGGGTGGCAGACAAAGAGCGCTTTTTCCATTCAGCTGACCGCAGAGGCTCGTTGCTAGGTTATGAATGTCTTTTACTCGTTATATTCTGCATCACTTGTGGTACTCTGTACAGAGTATATTAAGTTAGTGCGGTGATATGTAATACGCAGAACGGCTTAAGATACACCTATCTTTTATTATACTGATCGATTCCGACCGAGAATCATAATCTGAATTGATCTAAGCCTAACTGTCCGTCCGTCCCTCTGACGTCTGTCCATGTAAATTTGTATTCAAGTTGCAAGTCGCAATTTTTGAGATATTTTGATGAAATTTGGTGCAGCGACATATTTTAACCCAAGGGCGAAAGCTGTGGAAATGACCACTCCCCATATAACGCCCTATTCTGAAAAACCGTTATACGGAAAAAGTTGTAATTTTGAAAATTTCTCTGCAAAAGTGGCTAAGTAGTAGTATTTCGGTATTCTAAATTGGTATGAAAACCTTAGACCGGCTGGGCCAATTTTTGAAACCCCTCTCATATAACGAAAACTGAAATTCATACGACGAAAAGGTATAATTTTAAGTGATTCACGACGAAGATTATATCACAATAGTAATTTAACAGAATTCAAATTTTGGATCCTACTCTAATAAGCATTTTTATGAAAATTGAATTGAAATTTGTAGAGCAGCCAAGTCCAAGTTTTGGACTGGTGGTGATCGAAATTGAGCCATAGTGTTATAGTAATTTCGCACAAAAATGAAGTCTACACAATTTAGACCATCTACGTCTATTTTTGGATCCTTCCCTATATAAGGATTAAACTTGTACTACATTAGGTTGCGTTTTGGATCCGCTTCCCCATAAACACGCACTTGAACAATATGCCTGTATATAGGAACAAGATATAATTTTTGCACTCTATAATAAAAATAAGATTTATGTTAGACTATGCGGTGTAGGATATTTAACGGTCGGCCTTGCCCGACTATAATGTTCGTATTCATTTGATAAGTTATGATGTATTCGAAAAACACAAGAAAAAACGTTTGCCGGAGGCTGGAAAACATCATCGTACAGTATCATTAACATGATCAGCATATGTTGCATGCATCGCTCTGTCTCGCTTCTTCTTCATACAATTAATTAAATTCCGTGATATAGGGTAAATTGAAATGCAAGCAACAAAACGTATTCAGTCATTTTTTTTTTTTTTGTGCAACCAACACTTCTCTTAGGTGAACTTACATGAACGCGTCCGTTGATTGCTTGCAGCCTTACATAGTCAAATACGAGTATGCATATGCCCGCGGTGCTTTTATCATCACCGTCACCGTCACCGTCACCGTCACCGTCACCGTCATCATCATCATCATCATTTTTTTATCAACATCCCGGTTTGCGGATACTATGCAAGCACTATGTTGATTTTGTGTATGTTTGCACAAGGATGAAAATGTGTTAGTGCATAATTTCTTTTTTCTTCCTTTTTCTTTTCTTCCTTTTTTTCCTTGTTTGTTAGCTAATGTTAGGCCAATGTTTATATGCATATTCGCACGTATATAGGCATGGCTTTACGTTTATATGTAAATATAGTTAAATATTTCAAATGACGTTTCACCGATTTTCATATATATTCAGCATTTTTCCCTACTCTATGCATACGAAAATGTACGTTCTTTAAATTCTTCTTTCTTAATTTTCTTATACTTTCTGCATGACTTTTCATTTTTCTTTAACTATTAAGTAACAATATATGAAATGCAACAGTGCGCTGTCTGCGAATAGGATAAGTTTTCCTATATATAAATCAATGAGCCCTTAAGACAAATGCAACTATGTGACCAATGAACTGTTTTAGGGCACTGTTTTTTGCTCATTTCAGCAAATCGGAACTAAATATGGGAATCATTCGTCTAAAATGATCATTACAATAGTAGTTCGATGCGTAACGAGTGAACTTTTTTACGATAAATTTTTGGTTCTAAATGTAGTAATTAACTAAACAACTAAAACAATCTTGAAATAATGCGAAAAATATTTTTACTCCCACTACAATAAGAATTAGGAGAGTAGTTTTGGTGGTTGGTATTCAAGGCTCTTGCCAGTCCCAAGTTCCAAGATTCCAACATTAATCCATCATTAATGTGTGGTGACTATCGACTTCAATCTCCAAGCCTAAGGTAAACTGTGAGAAATCTGTCAATATGTTTTTAAAAACACTTGACTTGTTGTTCAATGGCTTATCGACTGTTGATTGTTAATGACATAATTTAACTAAACAAAAATATTATATTGTTACGAAAATCCCGTAATCCCGTAATTGTTTAATTAATTTTTTATGAAAACTGATCGGTTTTCTAAGAAACAAAATTCCAAAGAAAGGAAAAACGAAAAACAAAGATAATTATGACGCCTTACCTGCCTTATGCAGCTGGCAACCCGCAAAAAGATTAACAAAAATTTGCAGAAATTTGGCGGGAAAAAGGATTAACACAAAGATGTCGCGACGAGTTTAGCGAAAGCGAAGTTAATTGAGTCGAGTCGTGATATTGAAGCGAATTAAAGGGTTGCAAATGTGAATTCCCGGAAATAAATTGGAAATAGATTTAGAAATTTTGCAAATAAAACATACAAATCAGAATTCAGCGGTACGGACTTATTTCAAAAAGAAGTTGAATAAATAGCGTAAAATTCTTAAAGGACGGATTTACAATAGCGTTTTTGTTTAGCCTACAGGTTCCAATTTTTGAGATATTTTGCTAGTATACTGACGTGCTTTGAGCTAAGGACGAACGTTATTGTAAATGGTTAAGGTTGAAGCACACTTTCAACCACTTCCAATGTAACGCCTGGCTTTAAGAAGTCGTTATATGAATAGTTGTAAGCCTGTGTTGCGCCATGGTCTCCTTTTTACTTTTTTTTTTATATTATTAAAAATATACATTGCGAGGACCCAAAGTCGTCCCCAGTTTTGGCCTCACGGATTCTCCGTCTCTGGTAAGAGGAAGTGCTAGGGTTAAGGATAGACTGGAATAGAAGAGATTAAGATAGAGAATAACATAGAATAGAATAGATTAAGATAGAAAATAGGAATAGAATAGATTCAGCGTAGGGTAAGGATAGATTACGAGTAGGAAAAGAAGAATAAGAAAGGGAATCGAGATCTGACTCGCGAAGAGTCTAATTTGAGACTCCGGCAGAGAGAGTCGAAGTTTGTCTCGCGCAGAGGTGAGTCCCGGTCTGACTCGCGGAGAAAAATCAACATAGAAATAAACGAATCGAGTCGTTGTGTAAAAATAAATTTTCTTGTGTGTCACTTTGTCCGTCCCTGGGACGCTGACCTGCCCCAGCCTTAGAAAAGGGACGAAAAGTCCCTCACAACATATTCAGCAAACTGGAAACAGTATTTTGTGTCATTTATAGTTACGTATAATTTTGCATAAATCGCTGAGCTTTACCAATAGTTGGTTTCCATGAGAATACCTTGATAATAAGGCCATTAATTTAAATATCGCGAAGAAATTGTTATAAATGATGGCAAGAAGTGAAGATGGAAGTGAGAAAATATGTTAATTAGATAATTTTGAACATTAAATAGATATCACGGAAGATACTTGTTCTTCAAGAATTATGCGACATTATCCTTCCCGTTGATTGTTAGCTATTGATGATCTAATCTTTGACACGTTTATAATACATTTGCAGATGAAAGTTGAGTAACTGCGATTGCCGGATGCAAAAGAATGAACGCAATTGAAGACAAACAAACAACAACAAAAAACTTTAGATCGAAGGCATTTTGAATTTGTACCCAACACGTCGCATATGGCTATTGAAGGTGCACAAAAATCGGAGTTTTGCTCTGCTTTTACACTTTTAAAAGGAATTTTTGTGTAATTGGAAAAGAATTAAATTTCATTTATCTACTAAGGATATAGTTTTAAGCCCCTGATTGCAAAATTTGTTATAATCAATTTTTAAAAGGATCGTATTCAGATATAGTGCACATATCCTTGACCAGCTTAAGATGTTGACAGGATTTAACTATGATTTTCCATTCGTCTATCCGTCCATCTGTCTGACCATCTACCCGCTAGTGTCCCAATCCACCTATCAGTGAATCTGATGGTTTATGCGTCCTCTATTACTGTACCTTCTGCCTTCACGAAAGCGAAAATGCAAAATCGCAACTTGGCTTATACGTTATTCCTTGGCACATGAAGGTCTCGTCCCACACATAACATGCTAAACTACAATTTATATATAAAGGAGATATTGAGAGTAACTGGCCATAAACATTTCCCAAGGCGACCCTATGTAACGTAACGTAAGTAATCCGAAACGTATTACTGAAACGCCCGCAATAAACAACAACTTTTCGCAACTTTTACAAACCGCTTTGAGTAAGTGATTATGAAATCGACTTTGATATGAAGGACACAATGACGAATCTGTATTAAAACTTCGATGTCTATTTATCACTTCTTTCAACCGTGAGAATCAAAACAAAACCAATTGCAAGACCTTACGGATCAAGAGCCTTGTGTGGCCTCTTTTGCATGTTTGTAGGTGTCACAAATAGAATGAAAAAATTAATATGCTTTCATTCTCTGATTATGGATAAAAATGGGTAGCATAAATTGAATTTCCTCTACAGAAAATTCAACATAAATTAGAGCAATAACAGCAGACGAAGCAATGGTCAGCAGGATGGCAGTAGCAGGAATGAACGTAATAGAGGACAGTTGCAGTTTTAATAGCTGGAATAATAATAACGTAAATAATTGCGAGCTATCTAAATCGATGTGGGTGGCACTTGTCAATATTGGCATTTGTATATTTGCAACAAATCAAAAGGAAAAGATGAGAGGAAATGAATACATACTTAACTAACTGCATTTCCCTTGATTGCGTATTATAAATTTATAGACCAAATGAAACTACAGTTGAATCATTCACAGTAACGATTATCATGATGATGATGAATGCAAATGTACATCAAAATTTTTACATACATAAGTGTGTGTACATTCTATTTACCACATTTGTATTGTCGTCTTTCGGTTTACCTACCTTTATGAACAATTAATTTCCTTATTTTGGTTTCGCATCACTGCATTAAGAATTCCAACCACTAGCTTAAATTTAAGATATAAACAGAAAAGGCTCTTTATTATTAACCCAGTTTTGTACGCAAAGATGCAAATTATAAAAGACAAATTCCTTCATACATATATAGCACGTAACTCTTTCATCAACATTGCTCTTTTAACTCTGCGCATATCTCTGCTCGATTATCAAAAGTAAACTTAAAAATTTATTTTAATTCATTTTCTGCTTACCTTGCTCCGATTGCGGTATTTAAAGAAAATCTTCAGTGATTTGGTGATTTCTTAACATCTTATATGTGCCCACACTTATGAAAGTGGTCCAAGTCAGATATTTTTTGTTTCGAGATATTCAATGAATTAATTTAGTCTTGATTAATGGAAATTTATGATGAATATGAAATTTTGTGTGCTTTTAAAATTTGAATTGGCTTAGACCATTTTTAAAATTAACTGAAAGTCCTATAAATGACTTAAAGCAGCAAAAAACTATGACTTTCATTAGACACAATAATTTTAATGAAATAATTCGTTTTTTATTATTACTTATTTTGAAAAATTAAGTCGTTTTTATCATTTTAGACTTTTATCATCATTACGAGTTCTTAAGGTTCTTAAAATATTGCTGAAAAACTGGACGGACGTATGGTAGTAAGCACATAATATCTTTATGTATTTCTTCCATTACTATCTACTAATCTACTCTTGCTGTATAAAGGAAACAATTTAATATTTCCGTATATTTTTGGTCTTCCTCTTTTAGGTGAAAGATCCAAAACGTGGATTTTTGAATCATCTTAAGATGTTTTATAGGCCATCTTATTGAATATTGAATTTGCAGTCAAGAGGTAGATCCGCCCGCGGTATTCGTTACTCTTCCTATAGTTGACTCTTCTAGCGATTTCGTTGAAATAAAATCCGGCTGCGACGATCGTTTACGTCTTATTAACACAAAATCACGATCATTCTGTAGAAAGGAACGACCAGATACCGAAAATTTATTCTTTATCTTTTATTAGTTGATGACTGAGCGATTTTCATTTATGTCGAATGTTAAATATGTGACTTAGACCACTTTTCTAATTAACACTAAATGAATTCCATATAAGGTTTAAATTGCAATCACTATCTGATACACTGATACTCGTTTTTTTTTTTTTTTGTAATTTTGACTTAAACCACTTTCATAATTATAGGCATATATGTGTTCAATTCTTTAGTATGTCGTGCTATAACTTCAATCGCTTGCTATTGTATTTAGAGAAAATCTTTGGTTTTGTTATTTCTCAATCGCTTACATGTGTGCATTTTTTTGGTGTATCGTGCTTACGACTCCAATTATTTCCCGTATTTGGAAGAGTTTCTCGCAACTCTTCTTGTTACGTTCTTGTTTGTTTTTTTACATGTTTGGGTATTTCTACAGAGTTTGTTTTACGCACACGAGTAGATTTACAACCGCATCCGCATGCATTGTTTCATCGCTATTGCTATTATAGACGTCGGTGCCTGTGCATTGTTCTTCATTTCAATTTGTAAGTGTTTGTTACATTTGAATTTGTTGTTTTGTGTTTGTTTGTTCTCTTGCAAACCATAGGAGAAGTTATTTCATCCGATTTTAATTGTTCAAAAATAACTGGGTTTGTGCTAATGTGCTAATGTGCTAATGTCTGGCAGTATAGAAAGTATGTACCCGCGAAATGGGAATTCTTGTAAACAAAATAGAAAATGATAAGAAATATTGTGTTCGAAGTATTGCCCAACGCTAGCTATGCATTTTTCCCACCAGTCCGGCAATTTGTGGATGCTACGTCATATAAAAGTATTTCCATACACTTTCTTAAGAAGTAAGCCGCCGCTCAAAAAGTATTTGGCAACAAACCAGTTGTAATCGGAGAACTTGACTTTGAAGAGTAATCTGCATGGGCTAGTACTTCCTAATTGAAATCCTTTCAACGCAACGCGAAGCGACTTTTGTGTTGTTAGAAGAAGAACCTTTCCGTTGCGATGTGTGTTGATTTTATGACTATCTATAGAAAATTCTTGTTCCTTATTTACATACTGTGAGGAGCCAAAGTCGTCCCTCGTTTTGGCCTCACAGATTCTTCGTGCCTGAGGGGGGAGTGCTAGCGTAAATTAAATTAGGAATGAGGATTATGTAAAGGAATCAGACTAAGGTGAGAGTAATTGTGTTAAGTAAGGAGAGTTAGTCAAGTTTTGCCTACGCAAGAGACAACTAAGTGAGTCAAGAGATAAGTTAGTTAGTTAAGTTTGAGCGGTGAGTTAGTTAAGTTTAGGCCATGAGAGGGTGAAGATCAAAGTCTTAATGATAGGAAGAAAAGCGCGGGAAAACCTTACGATGGCTTTTTTGTGAAAGTATTTTAATGTTAACTTAAAATTTTTTCGTACCATAAAAATATCGAACAAATATTCAACAGAAGTATAAATCCTTGTGAATCAAAGCCTGGTGCCGCTGAGCTTACCCCAGCACCCAGTAGATGGGGCAAAAGCCCTCACAACACCTAGTGCATAAAATATAGAGAATTTTTGTCTTTAGTTACTTATCAAGGCTTATTTCACACCATTTGAAAGATGCTTTTTTGTGGCATCAAAGCACCCTATCATGATACTCGGAACGAGGAAAGAATGTTACACGAATCAATATATGACCAATACTCTGACAGAAATAGTCGATTTTCGCATCCAAATACTTGCGCATAAATCTTGAAATGAACTTCTTTTTGAAAGACGCGAGTTGCAACTGGGGCGGGATGTCCTAATGTCCTGCCTTGTTTACCTCAAATCGGGATGACATCTTTTCAAAGAAATTGTATCGATTTTCCCCTCGTTATCCTTATTGGATGACATTAGCCTACGGCATAGTCAAGCAGTTAAGAATCGGAACAACCGGCATGTGGTCGTAGCTGTAGCGAGTGCTTGGTCGGTAAAAGAATAACCATTACCGATCATATACACTCTGACCAGGCTACCATCGACTTTCTTCCTCTCTTATACCAGGACTTTAATAAATTATCATTCCACATATTTAACGCACAAAATTCCAATGAAAAAATTCTCTTTAACTAAAATCACACAAAATTGTTTATAAAATTTCATATATTAATTAAGGTTTGAAAATTGTGATCATTTATCTTTATTTTCTTTGCAAATCTTTAAAATTATTCTCAATGGTTAGCTTGTCCAAGCTCTAAAGTATATAATTTTGTTTATAATAATTTTCTTAGGAATGCAAACATAATATTTAACCGCACTAACTAACAAATAAACGATAATTTCTCATATTTTGCTTCTTCCTCCCCAACGTAGTCAAGTACACATCTTGATAATAACAATTAATTCAGGACACGTATAAGAATCTAAAGTCATATAACGTACAACTGCACAACCATACATGCACACAGATTTACACTTAAATACTCGTAAACATTACTATCCAAGGAGAATGCATGCACAAGTATGTGAAGCACAGCCGTCCTTAATTTGTTTTACATTACATCAGATGAAGGAAAAAGTTTGTAGCACTTGTCTCAATGAACGGCCTTAGAATTCCATACCTTTAATAATATTAATCTAATAAAATTATACTTTAGCGCGTATGGATAAATTAAGAAAGAAACAAATATTGCGATGTATTCTTAACTATAACGAAAATCGCTACATTTCACGGTACACCTTCGGCCAAGGTGACGGAAAACCTCTTCGTAGGCCTTATTGGAACGAACTTAAGATTTTTGTTCCTTTAAGAAAATGCCATCACCTTTCTTGGTAATTTCTCTAGATGATGTTGGCTTTTTTCGCTTCTTCGCTTCTTCGCCCAAGAACCGTAGTCTTGCCTGCCTTAGTGTTAATTCATCACTGGAAAGCTTTACCGCGACCGTTACTGTTGGATCGTGTGACTTCAACAAAGTGAAAAATTATTGATAAACATTCTCAGCCTCTTGCGGTTTTACTCCTGGTTTTTGATTGCTTTAAAGGTGCATCAGAGTTGATAAAGTGTGCAAGTAATTCTTCACCTTCTCCCAAACGAACATGAGCCAATCCTTTTCTTATTAAAGTGTTACTTTGAGCACACTTGCATTCAAACCTTGGCCACAATGTATTCCACATTTCCATGCTGAACATATTCCAAGAAATCATCACCAACCAGTGATGTTATATCGTTTCAAGCCGTGAGATCTTTCTTTGAAAATTCAGTCAACTTATAAGCTTCTGCTGATGCTGACTTCGTAACAGCTTCAACACAATCAATAACAGCAAAATGTCTTGCAACACAAAATTTCCAATTTGCGAAAGCGGTTCTACTGTATTGCATAACCCGTGTTTTTTTTTTTTTCAATGATATTATCACTCACCACCGCTTGTTTGAATGTGTTTATTTAATCCTATTCGGCCCACCTTGTGCTTTGGAGACTGCTTTGAGTCTTGTTTATAACACATTGAACTTCCAAAAAAAATGATTTTATAGTTTATTTTAAGTTAACAAATTACATTAAAACGAAAAATATTTCTAAACCTATAGTTAGCCATGATTTTTAAAAGCGTTTTCGTTTTTGTTACGAATCTTACCGCGACGTGCGATGTGGTAGGATAAAGATGGTCGATATAGAAAAAATTGATCTGGACGAATACAATTTTCTCACTTCTTTATTTTTAACGATTTTCCTATTTTCAACTAATTCAAAATCAGGCAGTACAGGCAGTACATACATATGTCCTGTGCATAATGTTTTATGCTTATATATAGCTTGTTTGGATATATAAATAAATATAAACTAGAAACAACTTCCTGTCCAAGCAGACACGGGACTATAAGTTTATGAGTCTCATATAGATGGGTTTCCTTATAAAAACAAGTGAACTAAAGACGTTATAATTCAGAGAGAATAGAACAAAATTATTTTTTTGCTTTGACCGAGGCTCAGTCATAACAAACAAGAAAATTATATTCGCATGAGGCCAAATCTCGCATATTCACCACCGCATTAAAATTTGTGCCGCCTCATGCTCTTTTATAAAAAAGTGAATCGGATAAAATTTATCTTCCACTTCTTATTTCGGCAAAGAGTAAAAGTCACTACGTCGTGACAGCCTCCGTAATTAAGTTAACGTTTAACTTGTAGCCTTTTATGAGTCCTTTTATTCAATAACCATGTCGCTGGTATTATTGCGAAAAAATTGATCCATCAGGCCGTGGGGTTCGCTACACTTATTTCAGAATTTGCGCATTTCTAGGCAATTAATATATTTTCATTTGAGGAAAGTACAAAATAGTTTCACATTGTGATTAATAAACATAAAAACTCAAAAAAATGGAACAGAAAATGTAATCACTTGTAACTTTGTGGGGGCATGGTCGATTGTTTCCATTTTTGCACGTAAAGAGAGTCTCCGTCAAGTGTATATGAAAAATTTCAGCCTTCTACCTTTTATAATTTATGAGTAACGAGCAAAAAACCAAAAAATCTTATTTAGAGTTGTTCAGTTTATGCTTTTCTGCGAGCTTGTACTGTAACCAATTGAGGGCATTTTTAATACCCATCTGTATATAAAGACTTTTAATGTTTCTACCAAATTTGAAGTTGATATCTTCATTTTTACGACCAGGATAGCGACAATAACACACACCACACAGACGGACGGACATGCCTTAATCAATTGAGAATTTCATGCTGGTCAAAATTGTACATACTTAACAGGGCCTCTAAAGCTTTTTTGCGTGTTGCATTATGACAAAGTGAGTATTCCCTCCATCCTTCAGTGGTGGGTAAAAAAATCCATACAAAGTGTTTTACAAAGGAAAGTTCTTTAGAATAATAGCAGTAGAGAGGGATCAGCGCATTTTATTTTATTAGATCGCTGCTCGATCCAAAAATTATATTTTAAACTAAAAATGAGGACAACTCGACTGAAAACCTTTAATGCGTCCCCATTGCCCCATCCGAATACAATTTACTTCGCTACTTCGTACTCAACTCTTTTAATAAGGGAAAGCTGGCTTCAAAGGAGAATGCCTAAGAACTCCGCAAATTCTACAATGATATAAGATAGAGCTCAAAGTCACTATTTGCTATTGGTAACGTTTGGTTTTAATCGTTTAACTATAGACTTTAACAACTAAGAACAGACCACACTTGCATGCAGAATAGCGTCTTGCAGTCGAAATGTTTCCGTTTCACAGCCAATATGGATAGCACTACTGCATCTATTAATGAATTTTTGCTCCTGAGATTCTCAAAATAGATCCTCTTTTCAACCCCAGTTAGGATGCATTGCGAAAAAGACTTTTTTTTGTATATTATGGACACAGGGAAAGTGCTCTTTATTTGGCACGAAACTGGATATTTTCGTTGTTAAAAAAAGTCATTTTGCATTACAAAATGTATTGGCATTAGCACTGTTTGTTAACCATAAAACAACACATCTGTCCTCTGTAGGCGATATTTGGGCCATTTATAGCAAATTTCGGTTTCATATTTACATACCCGGTATTGGAAAATACACACGCACTTGATTCAATCAAGTAAATCTTGTGGAAAAAATGAACGAACATTTCAACTTATACTCAACTTATATACTCAAAATCATAGTCTGGTCAAGCAAGTAAAAGAGCCATAGTGGGTTACCGCTCACTATTAAACGCCCTACATTTCGTATAAAAACTTTTCAACTTAAGAGGATATATTCGAAAAATTCGAATATTCAAAACCATTTTCATTGTCAGTATTCCAAGTTTCATCAAAATATCTCACAAATTACGGCTTTTAGTTTGAATACAAGAAGCAAAAACGGACGGATGGACAGACAACCTTAGATCGATTTTGATTGAGAAATCAGACTTATTTTCTAAATCAATCGATATAATGAAATGTGGGTCCATCGCAACTTAAGATATCCTTTTGTACCACAAGTGGTGTAACGCACAAAAATGGCATCACATTACATAGTTAAGAGGGAAAATAATATAAAATAACGCTTAAGAAACGCTGAATTCTATTGCAACAGCATCCACCCACTGCGTAAATTAGTGTGAAAAAGGTCTAATACATATTTATTAAATGTTTCCTTCATTTGACAGTTTTTTCTATTTTCTTAGTTTTTTCTATATTCTACACGCTTTGCCTTAGAACACTTATACGCACCACTAGTGAGAACGAAAATTACCTAACATGCGAATATGATTTATTAACTGACACGTATTGTAAGGTAAAGAAAATTAGAAAAAGAAAAGATTCCTTTTTCATATTCAAGGCAGAAAATTTTAAAATTTAATATTTTTATAAAAAAAATAAAAGAAATTCTCATATTTCCTTCTACTAGTTACATATATATTATAATATGCTTTTAAAACCGACAAGGGAGAAAGCCACTAATTTGTGTTGCGTCTGTGACATTACTTTGCGGCATTGTTAATGAGCATTTGTCCCATACCAAGTTTTTTTTGTCCAGCGCATCAGGGAAGAGGTTTCGTTGTTTGCTGTTGTTGTTGTTGTTGTAAGATCTTTTCACACTAACTGTTACATTTTCAACATATAAAAATGCAATTAATTTTAGTAGGATTTAAGGGTCACTTGGCTTCTTTTAATTGCACCAAACATTTCTTTTCTCTCGCTTGCACTCATTCTACGCCATTTTTTATTTTTAGTATATGACGTGGTTAAAAATAAGTTCTTTGCGAGAATTCGCCTAATTTATATGAACAAACAAACGTTCTATATAATAATTGGCTATTTGACTATAAGGCGGCTAAGGGGAGAAGAAAAGTTTACAAAGTTAATAATGAAAAAAGACCTTAAAAAGATTTTCTGTTTCCTCCCTTTAAAAGCATATGAAAGGGCGGATTATTAATTAAACTTGTTAAGTTGTGCCGCTGATGAATGTTGGTCAAGCGCTTGATGCCAACTCTTCAGTTATGTGTAAGTATGCAGGATTTGTTTATTAAAGTGTCCCACATACACATACATACGCCTGCATTTATTTATTTATTTTTTTAAATACGAGTTAGACATACGTTCACTGACTGAGTCATTCGGTCAGTAAATATGTATAGAAGTTTTTGAACGCCTTCTGTTCTTTTTTTTTTTTTTTTTTTTTTTTTTTTTTGCAAACGTATTTATATTTTCTCTCTTTACATCTATTAAAATGGAAGAAAAAACTTTTTTAATTTATTAGCATACAAAGCATATAAACGTGTGTGTGGAAACTTTTGTTATATATATGCGAATAAATGTACGCATGTAAATGCCATTGCTAGGATTGTATTTGTGTTGCAATTGGGTGGATATGTGGCTTTAGTAGTTGCACTTAAACATCTTCTACTCACAGCGTAAATAAAAGCGAATAAGAAGAAGTTGCGGCCAGTTAGGTTGTGGAAACGACTGTTCTTGTTATGGCTTAGTTCAGATTCCGCTTGCAGAACTTTCATAATAATGTTGGTTTGGCTATTGCTGAACTAAACCCGAGGGTAATTCAAATAAAGTTAAGTAGGAAATTAAAAATAAAAAAGAGAAAAACTATTTATAATTGTTTGCTAAAAATGTATGTTTATTAAACTGTTTGCTAATAAACAAGCGCATGCACACACTTCAACCTATTCGGAATTGCATGAAAAATAAAAGTCATAACATGTTCCATAATATGTGAAACAAGTTTAACGATGCTTTGCATGCGTCCGTCGCAAAACTGCACAATGAAATCTTTTTTTCTCTAAATTGTTCATTTGCAAAAATTTATTTTAAGTGGAGCAGAATTTTAACCCTTAAAGTAGCGAAGCCTCTAAAAATAAACAAAAACCATAAATGGATTACATCATCATGTATACAACTACTACACAACAAGCAATAAAAGAATACTTTGATAGTTTGGGAATGAGTTCTTTTAAGTTAAGAGTTACGTTCACTTCGTTATATGGTGGTCTGATCACCGCCATTATTACCGCGAATATTATTAAATCCAATCTAGAGTTTTCATCAACTTGTGGTATAAGAGTATAGTCAGTTTATGCGAATCCGTGCAACCCCCAGAAGGACACACCTTTTATTATACCAATTGAATCAGAAAGTAATCAGAAAGTAATCAGAAAGTAATTCTGTTTCTTGAAACAAGAGCGATCTAAGTTCCTCCTCGGTCTGTCGGTCCGCCTTGTCTTTTTTTATTCATCATATAGGTCGCAATTTTTGCGACACTTTGATGAAATCTGGTGCAACGGCGTATTATGCCACGAAGACGAACGCTATCGAAAATGATTCCGGTCCGGACCAACTTTTCGATGACTTGCCATGTAACGTGTTATTTTGAAAAGTCGCATAATAGCTGCACGCCGTTGTAAGATATTTAGTAGTGGCCCGCGGCCCGTGGCCCACTTTAGTGTTTTTACTTGTTTTCGCTTTTGATTTCATTAAATTTCAAAATTTTATCTGAAATAAATTTGTAGGAATGATTTTCTAAAATTTCTACCTTTGTGGGAATCGATACCCGGGGGAAGTCTTGGTAAATTTTTCGTGTCCAATTAATTACGCTATATAAAAATTAGGACACGAATTGACGACGAGCTGCCTTCTTTATTGCTTGTTTACCATCCTTTATTAAAAGGTCGTATAGGGGTTGTATGGAAAAAATTAAAAAACATATTTTCTCTAAGATTTTCTTATTACAATTTTTTTTTTCTTTTTATTATTATTACCGGCATGCAAATGGCTTAAAGTATAATAAACACCAGTTTGTAACAGTGGCGGGTATATAAAGAGGAAACGGGAATAGACGGGTAGGGGACATGCATGTCTGACATTGATATTTAGCAACAATAAGTAAACGTGGTACCGACAACGAAAATACCGAGTATTGTGTCAAGAGATCTTTTCTTTGCTCAATTGACAAAAGGGGGAGGTCCTTTTCGTGTCGTAACCTCACTGGGAACGAAAAGTGAATTTATAAAGAGTAGAGTGTTTCGTAAAGTAAAGTAAGGAAAATTTCAATTTTTAAATATCAACCCGTATGCAAAAACTATCAAACTTCATTTCTGCGGCCAGGAGAGTGCCAACAATAAACACCACGCAGACACACAGATACACGGACAGACGGACATGACTTAATCAATTCAGAATTTCGCGCTGATCCTAGAGTATATATACTTTATAGGGAACCTGAAGCTTCCTTTTGAGTGTTTCATATATTATAAGAAAAAACAAAAGGATTCTCCCCTCCTTCCACCCTTCACTGGTAGGTATAAAAAGCAAACAAAAGTGATTTATTTTACATGGCATACGTTCATCTATTCAACCAGCAAAACAGATTCGCGCTTCGTGTGCTTAACTAGGAAGTGCTAGCCCATGTGGCTTACTCATCAAATTGAAGGCCTCCCGATTGACACTTGTTTGCACCGATGGAACACGCAGTTGTCAAGCAGTGCTCCACTTTTTACGGTAATTTACGAACATACTGGATGAGTGGTTTGCCTGAAAAGCGATACAGTTTGTCTGGGATAGGATCCACATATTTCCGGGCAGATGGAAAAAGTTGACAGCTGGCAATGGGCAATACTTCGAGTAAAATGTTTATCAGCGTTCTGATACAATACTCTGTCATAAGTGCATTGTCCCTTAATCGAGCTCTATGGGACTATTAATGCCTAATATCGTAAACAAAAAATAATATATATTTTTTATTTAAATCTTACGAGTACTATGAAGAGATGAAACCACTTCTTCCTTTTTTTGGATTGGTACTATTTTACTTTATCATCTATACAGAATTTTATATCAATATATTCAATCGCCGCAGAGTTATACGTGTTTCTATGAACGTGGAAAATGGAAATTTTTAATTTTTATTATTTATTTACTCATTTATTCATTTATTGATGTACTCATGAAACTCAACTAAAATAAATTGACAGCCGAATTCGATTGACTCTTAGAAGTAAATCTTATGCTAATTATTGTTAAAAACTAGTATAAAGTACATAAGAAGAAATAAAGAAAAAATTAATAATAATTAAATAATAATAAGAAAAAAAGAAAAAAAAAGAGGCACACACACAGAAGCAAGTTGCAAGTTACTCCCTAAGCCAGTGGTTTCCAATCTGTGGGGCGCGCCTGTTGCAAGGGGGGCATGTAGCTGCTTCCAAAATATCATTTTCAATTATTTTCTACAGTAGCAGTCTTAAAAACAAAGTATCGATCTCGATTAATGATTGAAAAGGAACTGAGAACCGCGATTTCTTCAATGATACCACGGTTTGAGAAAATTTGTGCTGAGAAACAAGCTCAACCGTCGCATTAAATTTTTGTGTTGTAGTAGTATTAATTATATATTATATATATTTTGCAGCCCATTAAATAAATTATAATATTAGTTGAGTATTTATGAAATTTGATTTTTAGATAAATTACGCAATAATTTGTTTTTTAAAGGGGCGCGCATTAATTTTTTTTTTTTTAAAAGGGGGGCGCCGGTACGAAAAGTTTGGAAACCACTGCCCTAAGCCATTGCAAACATGCAAAAGCTTGGCAACCGACAACAGTGAACAACACCAGTTAATTTTGGAATCATAATGAGATGTCAGGCGCCAGTTTTGATACGAACATTGCCTTTCCGGGGAAGATGGCACTACCGTGAAGCATTTGACATCCGTATCAGGAACGTTAGGGATCAGGGGTAGAGAATTTTGAGTTGGGGAGAAAATAGAGGGAGTGACGACACTTGTTTGTGAAGCTCGTGCGACTTGCCCAGCATGGCGAGCAACGGACAGCTAGGAGAAGAGGCGGATTTATTATTCTTATTAATATTCTTTGGAGTTGTGGATAGAGTAGCTGGAATGGCACCGTTGGGAGGAGATACCCCTGCCACCACAGCATAGTGGTGAAACGAGAAGGGCTTCACGGCTTATTTATAACTTGTGTGCCACCAGCTGGTTCAACGATAGAGGAAACGTTAATGTTTTTTGTCAGCGCGTATGGAACAGTCGAATGATTCGACATATGAAATTTAGACGAGGATGAAATGCCGTACGCCACACTACGATTTGGTCTTTTACAGGCTGGGGGAGAAGATGTGTGTTCTAGACAGTGAGATCATCGAACTTTTCGCAATATATCACGAGATTTTTACTTAATTCAGTGAAACCATTCTTTGTTGCCATGAAAAGCTTATAGAAGCCAATACAGCCACGACATGGCCAAAGTAGTCATTTCGGACGATCTAGGACTGCGTCTGCAGCGCGGCTAGTGATACCTGCACACTTGGCATGAGAAAAACACGCCCAAAGCCAAAAAGTAATGAATTGCTCAGAATCACGTCCTGTTTGGGTTCGACATGATGTAAACAAACACTCCATGTCAGAAAGCAACATCAAAAATAGAGATTGTGAAAAAAGAAAAAACAAAAAAGTTGGTCGCGTATTCAAAAATACTCTTAAGTTAGACGCAAACTTCACACACTATCAAAAACAGAGTAAACAAAGAGGAAAATTGTAAACGCCGCAAACTAACGCAGATATTTGGAAGCGACAACGCGAAGAAAAACAAAAGAAAGAGACTTTTTGATGGGAGCACCAAGTGCTGATCGCAAAAATCAAAATTAATATCACCACAAAAAGTTCAGTATATTGCAATAAATTTGAATACTCTTGTAACTAGTTAGCCTTCAAAAGCGTATAAAGCAATAAAGCAATAAAGCAATAGAATAAAAAAAGAAATTACAAAACTTCTGCGCACAAAGTAAAAAATGAGACCACAGGGGGCGCAGAGTTGCCAAACTTGATTTCTTACTACTGCATTATTGCACTTTGAGCTTCACCCTTACATTATCAGCCGAACTATGAAGCCACTAATCTTAAAGTTATAGACAATAACTAATATAAAGTTTGAAACTAAACGAAGATACATCAACGTTAAAACGAAAATAAAGAGAGCAAGAAAAGTAACTTAAAAGAAAAGCACTATATATCATATGTAACTAGATATGTACATTGAGCTTAAAACTAAATAGGATTGACAGCAATTGACTTAGTTTAAAACAATGAACTGGTTCAATAATAAAGGACACCCCAAACCACGTGCGTTTTCTCAGAAGAGACGGCAAGCTAATAAGTTTAAGGCGGCTAGCGTAGACAGGTAACATTCGTTGTGTGTGGGGAGATCCCAACCCAAACCACGTAATGCGTATCTTGAACAGATTGAGTGAGGTCAGCGTGTACATTATAATTTGATGCCGTTACAATCATCGCATATTCAAGAAGGTGTCCTATTGGTGCATAAAGCTTTTCAGCGACATAGGGGTCAACAAATTCCGTAGACCAAAGCTTAACAAAACCCAGAATAGGTTTAAACTTATTTATCATAGAAAGAATCGGCAAATGGAAGCTCAACTTCGGATCAGTAAGCATCCACAAATCGTTGACGAACGCAGCAATGTCCACCTTATAAGAACCTAAATGGTAATTGACAGATATCGGGTTAGACCTAGACAGTGATAACTTTTCCAACTTGTCCCTGTTTTAAGTCGTAGCACTGCGCTTGCATAAATTAGATAACGCAGTGAAGTCTTTTGAAGTAGCTAACTGTCACTTGCTAAGTTAAATAAACGAATGAAGGACCGTTTAAAAGGAGTAAGTGGGGAACGCAAAATCAGTTAAATCAAGAGATGAATGATGAAATTGAAAAGGGCAGGACCAGAAGAAACAGTGAAACGTTAGAAACATCCAACAAACCTACTGTAAATAAATTCATTTGTAAATGCATTTCCTACGAATTAAAAATGAGACCTATGCTGTCCTAAAAATCACAATTCAGCGGTAGGAAATCAATTTCCGAAAGAATCGGATAAAAGCGTAAGATCACAAAGCACATTTGAAGTAACAATATTTTGTCAAAAAAACCTAGTTTTTGGGTCGGCGGGTGTGACTTTTTCGCGCGATCGTAAACGCCGATGCATGAACGAGTGCGCGGATTTATTCAATATTTGAAATGTTGTTAGTTACGATCCGCTAGTGAGTGAACGAAGTTGATTATTGTTCTTCGATTATCACGGATTTTACCATGCAACAGTGCAGACTTTACCGATGATTACCCTTTTTTTATGTATACGTGCGCCTAAAACTCAAATACCATTTTTTCAATTCTTCGTGCAGCTACGAGCTACGATTATCTGCTCAATATTTGGGTTTCAAAATTCATGTAAAGTTAAAAGAGCATGAAGAATCTTTATTTACTCTTCCAAAACAATTTTCATTCAGGGCTTCATTGCCCTCGTAATAGTCATATAACACTCCTTTTTAACGTCTTGGAGCGATAGCAGAAATGCGTAAGGCGCAGTTTCGCGATAACCAAGGAAAACTGTTGACGTAGGCTTGATTTTGAGTGGTTTGGGCGAGGTGTTTTCGGTCTTGGTTTATCTTTTGTACGATAGTCATTTGATTGATTGTTTGTTCTACGGCCGTATGTTGTAAAATAAATACCAACGATACGATTGTTCGCGTACTTTTAAGTGAACAAAAAAAAAATGAAAAATGATGTTTGGAATTTTCGAAATCCATATAACTCCATAAATTTTATTTGTTAGTCCGTTTAATGTTTAGTTTAATGTTTAGTCCGTTTTATTAGCGAGGGTTGAGAAGGTATATAGAAACAAACAAATACGGCAAAAAATCGGGCTTGGTGGTGAAGCAGATCAAATTCTTATATTTCTTTCATGTAAAAAATTAACGCCCCTTCAATGCCTAAAGCACTTTTGCGCGTGCAGAATGGGCAGTCGGTTTCGAGTACCCCCAGATATCGTTCACAAACGTACTTTGAATACTGCGTAAATACTTCGTCGTAAAGAAGTGACCAGAAGCATTATGTGACCAAGTAATATTTTCCTTCTCCGTCGATTGTACTGCTTTTCTTTCTTTTCTACAGTTCTCAAGTGATGGAAATAAAAGAAGCAAAACTAAAGGTTTATGAGATACAAAAAGGAACTTAATGTACATATGCCGGTGACGTTCATCCGCGCATTAGCGGAAGGGATCGGATTGATAAAGCTTCTGGCATTCAAGTTTCAAAAGCAATATCAACGTCAAAAGCGCTGGCTAAAGCACTGTCAACAGTTAGCTGAGTTGTTTTGAATGGCTTACGTAAAAAGTGTATGAACTTTCATCCAGAATACTTTCGTAGACGTTACCTTGCGTTTTGTCACATTTGTCTTCCTTTACATCTAGGATATCACACCCAACAAATTTAGCACACTATACATCCTTAGTTATAATTACTAATTATTTTACCTTTAGAATTGAAAACCAAATTATGAATTCACCGCCAAAAATATTGAGTCTTTATATCGTACATATTTCTTTGATTTATATACCATATAGCCAGTGGTGTTGTCGAGCCGGAACGGTCCGGAACATCGTTCCGGTACTTCCTTTTTGGACAGGAACGCGTTCCGGAACTAAAAATGATTTCTGATAACGAGAATTTATAATAAACATTCGAAGAAAAAAATATAAAATTTAAAAAAAATGACGATTTCATACATAAATTTTAATGCAAGCGGACCGTACGTTACTCATCCCTGGTATAGTTTATTGCCATACCCAATTGGGGGAAATCTCCCCCCCCCCCCCTCGTCGTCAAATTTGGGACATGAGACCGCACAAAGCGGCCGCCTACCCAGGATCGGCCCTGTCTATATAATTATATATACGCGTTCCGGTAAAAAAAAAAATTAGCACAACACCACTGCTTATAGCGATAATTTTCAATCGCCCCAGATCTGCAATTTTCTTATAATTTTCTCCATATTCATATGTCGCACACATCAACACTTTACTGTACTAAAATTAAATTTTAACAAATTCTATTTAATGTCGTCGCTCCTGAATTCATTAAAATTTTCCTGTTCTCATTAATGAGTTCACTTTACAGTCTGTCTAAAATCACAACTCATTATGCATAATTAAACTGGAAGCAAACACTTTACGAACACTAATTATGTATTATTGATATGCTTAACACTTATTTATGCCTTATAATGTTGTATGTGCACATAACATAAGTTTATGATTAGTTTTGTGTTAGTACAAAATCTTACATGCGTCTTAACGCTCCTTAAGTGTTTATTTACATTACGAATTCACTAATTACAGGAAAGTTTTCACATAGCATTTCCGTCTGCCGTCAATTTAATAATTTTTTTGAAATTGCTTAAAAATATCAGAAAGAAATCATCAGGAGATTAATATCCACTAATTCTATTATTCCTTTCGCACCATATGTGTGCCATCGTTGAATGCCTGATCTCAATGCTTATTTCGCTAGCGCTTCTGACCTCTAAGAACACTTCGGAAAAGCGCAATTGTCACCTTAAGGTATGGTTTGTTTTTTACCGCAAATATACGAAACCACAAAGCAAATCTTATCGCGGGAAAGCACAACACGGGGGGAACCACATTACTAAACATTGATAATGCAAACTAGCTTGCAACCGCATCTGCTTACCGCACTTATATAATGAAGCAATCGAATGCATACGTGAACAATAGGTTGCTTCATCCCTTTTCCAATAGATGACTTCAGCGGTATTTGCACATATAGACGCCGTATAATAACTTCGTGTCCTTGTCAATGAAAACCCATCGAAACACTTATGGCCGCTATACACTATTGAAAATGGTTGGTTTGTTGTGAGCCAAACTCTCATCATTTGCAAAAGACTTAACTTTTTGCTGTAATGTGAAGATACCTGCGGCTTAGGTTCATCGAATTATGTAAATCGCCTACGACTACAACTCTGTTAGTAAAAAACACTTCAAGAATGTTGATTTTGATATCAAAATATCGCTGTCGAGTTCAAAGGTCATCTTCTATGTTTAATGAGATCAGCAAGATGCAATCTACTGTGAACGATGTGAAACAGTCACTGCGCTGATAGGCATCGAAAGCAATTAATCCGAGCATTGAAAGACAAATGGCCGAAACTCATCGAGCGACATGACAGATGACTTTGCGGCAAGGCAATAACCGACCTAATGTCGCAGTCGGTAAAAACTTAGTTGAAAACATTGAAATGTGAAATCCTCTGCTTCCTCCAGAGATTGCTCTCTCTGCCTATCACTTGTTTTAGTCAATAGCGCAAGGCCAAGCACTTTTGTCCTTATGAAGCAGTCAAAAATTGAATTAATTGGAAGATTGGATACAATCTCCGCATGTGCATTTACACCAACCTTTTTAAAATGAATTAAGAAAATATTGAGAACAAAGCCTTTCAATAAATGGATTTTTGTACCATGTAATATGATTAGAGGCAACCTTCTATTCAACCAAAACTTTGTGTGGTATGCGATGTTTCGATCTATCCTCTATCAAAATTTGTAGAAGCTTAGATATTTCAAATAATAAAGGAAAGGCGGACAAGTCGAGACGATGACGATGACATTCCCCAGTTAAAGAAAACCCTTTGGAAAAGTAATAAAGTTCTTCAGGTGGTATAAAATTTCTCTAGGTACAGTTTAGGTGAAATTAATCGAGCCCATGAAAGCCCACCGTCATTAATGCACTGACGGAGGTACAATAATGAATATCATCTTACAAATGCTTTTCATAATGAGATTTCAAGCCCTTTCGGGGCCTACGGTGCTTCCTCGCCGAAACAAGACAAAAGCGAAACATAAAAAGTACGCAGTCATCCTGGTTTTAACAAATTCTATATTGACAAATTTTGAAATGCCAGTCGACGGTAAACTATCTTGTAGTAGCTGCAGTTGTTCTCAGGGCTGACTTGGAAGAAAATATCAGAACTCTAATGCTTTTCCCGTCTTTTTGAGGCCCGATAATCTTGGCTAATGCAAAGATAATGTTCTAATATTATCCTTCGACGAAAGCCTTGAAAACGTCTTCGTTCAACAAAAAAAGATACGAAGCTAACAGGACGGATGGATCGTGACCTCCCTTAGGGAGGTAAATTAAGTTATTGAGCGATTGTCAAAACACCTTTTAAAATGCATAGCCTCTACTTCTTCCTCGCTTTTTCGTAATTAAAAATTTTCTCAAATAATTAATATTTTCCTTATACGTATGAGCGCTTGGAATTTTTAATCAATTTTCGTTGTTGTTTTTGTTTTTTTTTTTTGTCAACTACCAGTTTTGATATTCACTTCAGAGCAAAATGTTAAATTAACACAATTTACGTTTGAATATGTTTTGTTAACGCTTTCCCAAAACATTATTTATGGCTCACTTGATAGTTTACACATGTATTTACAAGTAAAGGTACATACAGTAAATTTTATCGATTTATAATCATAAATATTAGAGTGGTCTCACAACCGACCATACATGATTTCCTATAAATTCACATAAAGCAAATTACACCAACAAGATCTGCCATGCCATGTGTGGTGATATTCGTAAAGCTCGTCTATCCAAAGAATCAATACTTTTGGTCAACCAGGACTTGTAATTAAAATAAGGAAAGATCCTATACATATTAACGTAATTTTATTAGATATATATATATAAAGAATAAGATATATATATATAAAGAAAATTTATATTTCTTGTTGTTTAGTTAAAATTGAAACCGTTCTTGAACAAAAGTGCAAGCCGTGTCACGTTTATCAGGCTATAAGCATTTTATTGTCTTCTCCTGACATGGAAGGCTGAGTGCCCGTCAAAGCTCATATAATCAATTGTAGAATTACGAAAGACGGGTATCCGGCCAACATAACGAGCTTATCTTTAATTACAGGTTAAAGATTGAGCTTAAAAATTGGAACCATCTGCTTACTACGTTCAAAAAGTAAAAGAGATTCTAAACATCCTAAGGATTTAAAATTTATTTAATTCTGCGGCTTGTAGAGCAATTCGATCCAAAGTTAGACACAGCTGGTCGTAAGCCCCTAAAAAATTTCCATAGTGCCATCAATATGGGCCTATGGTCTGTCTGTCTGTACTTACATGTAAAGGACAGAATAGAGACTTTTCTTTCACCGTAACTAGGATTTTATTGCATTGCGATGCATTGATAATGAGACCAAGACGTTCACCTCAAGCATAAATGTAATGGAGGAATATCTGCTTAATACACAAAAAAGTAAAAGATATCATAAGATTTAAAATAACTTGTAAAGTAAATGTTGCGTTAAAGAAATTTTAGGAGGTTTCTAGCTAAGTCAAATACCTCGGGCCCGATATATATTTTTACCCTTGGCAAAAGAGCCATTTGAAGATTCCACCACAGACAGGTTAACATTTTTGACCATAACCTTCATCTCATTCATGTCGTTATTTAAACACGACTTGTTTACATTGACTTGAAAATTGTGTCTCAGCGAATGGAAAAAGTGTTTAGACCATAACGAAGAATATTTTGAAAAATAAAAAACTTTTAACGACGAACTACTGTTTTTTCATTGTCAAGCTCTAAATATAAATGGTACCCTACATATGGATGGAAAATATTCAATCGAAGCTACAGCACACGCACATAATCTTAAAATATTCTTTCCAAGAAGGTTTGCAACGAGACCTGCAAAATTCTTAAAGTATTCATGGGGAAAAATATACATTTTCTTCATGCAACATTGTACCCCTTATACCAATTGCGATACAAGCTTATATTAAGTTTACGCGGGCATATGCAACACTCTAATGCACTTGAGACAAATCTATCTTTGATTATAAAGATCGATCCAGAAAGTGATTCTCATTTCTAAATCTAGTGTTTAACCCGTAAACTGCAATTTTTTAGATATTTTGAAGGAATTGTGCCCAACGACATGTTTTGGTGCAAACACAAACGCTATTGAAAATGGATCGCAGCAATTTTCCGACGATATCCCATATAACGCCTTCTTTTGAAAAGTCGTATAAATCGAATAAATTTAGCATGTTTAATAGCGGGCCATGGCCCATTATAGTGCTTTGGCTTGCTTGGTTTTATCCCGACCAGACGAACAGATCCAGACCGATTCATAAAAAATGTTTTATGAAATTTTCGATTAGATTTTGGATACTGCAGGCAGAATGAAACACTTTACGATCCTACAAACTTCGATTACTCTGGATAAATATCAATTTTTATGTTGTGAACTAATATCCTACCCGTCCGTCCCTGTTAATGGTAAGCTTGTTATTTTAATTATTTAGTAAACTAAGACAGAGTTTCAATCATACTTAATGCATAGGAGCATACACTGATCAACAATGCCACGATGAAGAAAGAACTCTTAAATTGGACTCATTTACCTATACTATCCTTTTCCTTTTTTGAACGTCTGCACATAAACCGTGGTAATATTTTGCATGAAATTCCTTCCTCCTGTGCTGCTTATGCTGAGATCACACTGCTAGAACAAATAAATATATTTTTTCGATTCCTTGCGATATTCCTCTACTTTAAAATAAATAAGATTTCGACAACACTTCAACTTTCCCACAATAACAAGTTTTTAATTGTTAAACCAAAATATTAACAACTTGTCTAATATCTCTTTCCCTTGCTCTCGATATATGCTAAATTAATTATTAAATTTTACGAGAACATTTTAAATTTTTTTAAATATGCATATTTTAATAAACGACCGTTAAAAGTTAAAAAGATCGAATTCGTATTGCAACGAATCTTGAATACCCGCAGCCTGAATAGTCTTAAGTCCTATAACATACGATAGATAATTAGTTGGTTGCAGCATTTCGTCTCCTCCGCCTCCCCCCCTATGACGAACAAAAAGCATACGAATGAGGTGGGCGAAGAAGTGGATAAATATATAAATCGACCCGCTCGATCCGTTTTTAACGTTCAAGGGTTTTTTTACGTTCATCAGTCTTATATTCAATTTTAAATTTATAAACTTATTTTGGGGCACGATTTTGCTCATTAACAGCTTCAAGAAGAAATATTTATTTTTGTAGGCAACTACTTATCCCCATTTCAATCTTTATATATAATTTGCATTTTGAAGAGTTACAGAGCGAATTACAAATCTGTCGTACAAGTAGTGCAAAGTACAAAAGTAATAGTGAAATTAGTATACCTACGTCCTGCTATTCGAAATATAAAAAAACTTTATTTAAACATATAATTTTAACTGTATACACAATGCATACATGCTTGCTACACACAACATATATGAGCGCTTGTACGAGTATATATATATGTATTTATATGTCTTTGTGCTTATGTTTGTGCAAGCGTTCTCCACCTATAAAGTAATAATAATTAGAATTTTCAGTTTTACATAATTTTCATACTAACGTTAGCAATATACACAGATGAACATATAGAGGAAGGATGCATATGCAACTGCGTATTCAGCTCTCGTATTCAAAGTACAATACATTTATTTGTATTATAAATGTACAACATATGACAATACACAAGAGTAGAGAAAATGTTGGAAAACATTTATTAAAATTCATAAAACTTTTGTGAAGCAATACATAACAACGTATGGGTTACACTCCATGTAACCTATATATAGGACATTTCAAAACGAATGAATATCTTTTATACCGCGGGACGATTTCAAGCCTGTTAAGTAGAAATGCTATTGAAATGCCGCGTATAATATGAAAAAAAAAAAAAAATGTGAACGGCACATGTATTATTTCTATTGTTTCCAATGTTATCGATTTGCAAACCTATTCTTTTCACATCGATATGATTTGCGCACGACACGCTAGGCGTCTTCGGTAATAATATTCTATTCCGTTGCATAATGAATGACATATGGGAAAAAATCGGTGACGGGGAGTTTATAATAAAGAGTTACTGTCCAGCTACTGATTCCACCGTATGAATGTCAAAGTCCTACCATATGTCTGTACCTATATTGGTAGCAGGCAAGTAAGTAGACATTCTTCGCTAATATTTTCAAGTACTTGATCACAACAGTAAATATGTGCAGCCAAGATCCAGGCGCTGATTTTTGAAATAACTCCGACTACGTTATTCGATGATAACCTGCCATGTTATTACTAACGAATAAAAAAAAAATTTTTTTAACGTCAATTCGTTTTGGGACAAAGTTTGTGTGCATGCATTGTATTTTCAACAACTTTCAACAACAACCGGTTAAAAAATATGAATCAGGGTTGGTGGAAGTGCATGTGTACATATGCCTAAGAAGATATGTTTATGAAAATGCATGTTTATCCAAAGCATTGGCCATCGCTAGGTACAGATTTTTCCCGTTTCCTGTTTAACAATCTGTGTATGTCACGCTGTCTTTTCAAACAAACCGGTCATCGAGCCTTCTTCATACATTTTCGTAAGCATTGAAGCCATGCTTAGCAAACGTGTGTGCCATCGAGGTAAACAAGGTATAATTGGAACGACTCGAGCTTGATGAATACGCGGCATGGACTAGCACTTTCGACTTGAGTACTTCCAACGTTTCGCGACCTGTGTTGTCGTGTGGATGGGCGGACAGATATCGCATAAAAAACCGTCTTGTTGTTCACTTCTTTAATATTTCACTACTTCTCTGAACACCGAACTGTTCAAATGGGTTAACGGTTGTTGGTACGCTTACCATTAACCACTTCACCAGACTTTAACAGACTTTTATTTCTACCAAACACGGAATATCACCTTCCTGCGAATCCACCTTCAGTCTAGCGGTTGATGTATGCTAGGCCTGGATCTACCCAACAATTTTTACGTGTCGGATTCTCAAAATTGGCCCATTTTTCATTTCCACTTTTGCGGCATTCCGGCAGACAAGATATGCTTTACGCGAATGCTCCTTATTTGATCCACAACTCAACCACATCGTTGTTAGAAGAAATCTTATTGTGTTGTGATGTGACTGTCAGTTTTCTATGCTACAAAAAAACAAGTGAGAAGCTTATATTCGACTGGCGACGAATCTCGCATAGCCGCCACCACTGAAATCTTCGGCGTCCCTTGCTCCTATTTATTGCCATATAAAAGTTCATGGGATAAAATTTGCTCTTCACCTTTTATTTTACTAAAAGGGGTTTGTTAAGCAAAACTGACCCACCACGTCTCGACGTGTACCGCAATTAATTCAAAATTAACACTCTTCGCTTGTCGCATTCCACACGCCATGTCCTTTCATTTGATACCCATATCGCTGGTATTATTACGAAAAAATTAATCCACCAAGCCGTGGTGTTCTCCATATTTATTTTTAGGCAGGTGACGCATCTTGATTTGAGGAAAGTATAAAATAGTTTTGAATATTTTATCTCGTTTACCTAATGATTAATAAGCAAATATCTGAAAAAATTAAAAAAAGGAAAATTTAATCCTTTGGCGGACTCTCTCTATTTTTGCACATAAACAGTAGAGTTTTACGTAAAGTAAATGCGGAGAATTTCAGCCTTCTGGCTTTTGTAATTTGTGAATAATCCGCACAAAACCACAAATTTTTAGTTTAGAAAAAAGTTGTTGCGTTCAGCTTACGCTTCATTGCGAGCTTGTGCTTGGACCAATTTGGCTCATTTTCGATATCAACCTGCGCGTGAAGACTTCGAATGTTTCTAGAAAATTTGAAATCGATATCACCATTTTTGCGATCAGGAGAGTGTCAACAAGGCACAACGCATACACAACAGATGGACAGACGTGTCTTAATCAATTTAGAATTTCATGGTGATCAAGATGGGGATTTGGACATGTATGTGGTCTACGCACGGTACTAGGGCCATTTCTTGACAAATACCGGTTTCATATTTACCTGAATGGAATCTCAATCAGAGTGCGGTTATGACACAACTTAGTCGACCAAGATGCCTATAGCTAGAAGTTTCGAAAAAAATGATATAGAGAACAAGAACTTGTTGCATAATATTTTAAGAAAATGTATTGGCTTTTGATAACAGTAGGCGTAATGCATCTATAATAGCGAAGGAACTGAAAATGTAGACTTTGGTATCAATAAGTTATAAATTACTCCGATATCGATCGAAAATTTTTTATAAGTATTTCTGAAGATCGTATTAAAATGCCGATCAGCTTTATCCGAAAAATTTGCAATTTTTATGCGTTGGCTAAACACAAGAGGGATCCATTTGCTTACTTACTTCAATATGAAATTTATCGCAATATGTTAACCAACAAAAATGTACTTACGATTGTCCAGCTGGTAGAATGTAAATGAAAAACTTTTCATTATAATTTAAATGAAATATTTACGAGTTAGTATTTAAATTTTATCCAAAACGATTATTATTTAAATGTCGTTTGAGAGTTCATTAGAAATTCTGCTTAATAGGACGTTCTTTTCATTCGACCTACAGCATATGGTGGCATGTCGTTGGTTTTGACATAAAAAGTACCATTTTTAGGCGTTGAAGGTTCACCACCCATACGAACCTCTTCTTCCTCATTGTATAAAATCCACGTGTGCTCCGAGATTTTTTCACATTTAATGCCCCAAAAGCCTAATTCGCTCGTTAGAGATTCGGCAAAGTAATGATAAGCTCTTCCATGAGAACAACCAAATTTATAGCAGTTCTTTTGACCTTTACCAAAGTTCGGATAGAATGAAGCGTGTCCGATGTCTTGCTGAATGCCTAAGATATCGCTTGTATGTATGACTTCGACATAGACGGCATCAGATTCGCTTAAACGTTGATTCGCATTTAAGTTACGAAATTTTGGACCGGCCGGATCCAAAGCAAATATGGTATGAATTCTTTGAGGTCTTAATTGTCGTCCAGCACTACCAGCTATATGACATCCCATCGAATGACCGATCATATAAACATCCAACATATGTAAATTAGCCTTGAATTGAAGATAAAGTAAAAATTCCGCTAAATTACGGCCTAATTTGTCGATCATGTTCACAACACTGAAATAATTGATATTCGTTCCAATCGCAGTCCAGTCAACGATAATAATGTTAAAATCTTCAGATAAATTAGTATTCATTTCACTTTCAACGTTGAGGATTTCATTGGAATCTGTGAACCGATTCGGTTGCATTTTCGCCAAGTTCATGTAAGCATTTTTAACGATGCGATTGAACGAACCATTGCTTGAAGTCAACCAGCCATGTACGAGAATTCTGAATTAACAAAGTTTATATTTTCGATTAGATTAGAGTTTAAATTCTCTCTTATTACTTTCATCAAGTTAAGTTTGAAATTCATCTCCTAGTCATTTCGCCCTTGCCCTTTGAATCATTGGCTCAAAATATTAAGGATACTTAAGGATAAACGTAAGATTTGAAGTGTATGAAATAAAGATAAAGGATTTAGGCTAAGCGCTAAATAATAGGTATAGTGGACGTATCATAGTAGTGTACTAACTAAGAATAGGTATCAATGAATTCTCCCCAAATTAAATATCACATCTTTCTTACCGCATAGGTCCATATACATATTTTAACCTATGCGCAAAGAAACCGTTTCACAATGAAATGAAAGGTGAAACAAACACTTAGAACACGAATTAACACGAGGTTTTCAAACACTTCAAGAATCCAGTTTGGGCATACCATTACAACACATCAATGGACCCTTAAAAAATCTACTTCTTCAATCGGCGATTGTAAGTGTCAAATTTATATTTTCTGAATTGCAAAATCTTTCTAATATTTAAAGACTAGTTTTCAAAGCATCTAACCCTACGGATATCTTGAAAATACCTAGAAAACGTAATGCCAGTAAAATATTTGGCCTTATTAGAGCTGCTAAACTAACCATCGAATCCACCTTAAAAAAAAAAAGAACACAAAAATTCATCTTTCTGGCAACGCGGCGATACCAAGTCCAAGGCACGATATTGTTTTCGCACTTCTTCATCATTTCGAAACCGCATGCCAGCCAAATCATGCTGCACCGATCTGAACAAGTACTTATCATAAAGCCCTATGTGTACTGAGGACGCTGGATGCTGCAGAACGTCCCCTTCAAGCTGCAACAGTCCATCCTTTGCCACTCTTGCAACATATCGCCAAGCGTTGCCATGCAAGAGAACAAACGTTCGTCCGTTAACCGCAATTACCAGCCATTTTTGCAGCAATACATCGTTCAATTCGTTCACTTTACGTCGGCAGGCATCTACAGTAACAGTTTCATTCGGTTTTAGCAGCTCGGAACACGCTACGCCTTATTGATCCCACCATACGCAAACCAAAACTTTCCGGCTATAAATATTTCGTTTCGGTGTCGCTGTGGATGTCTCTCCTAGACTAGCTCATGATTTTTTGCATCAAAGCCACCAATCGGGATATGATGGAGCAGCATCGCCATAGCCTTCGAAAAGTGTTTGATGGGCTTCGGCAGCAGATTTCTTCAAATCAAACAACGGAGGCAATAAATGTCGAAAGTGCAATTTTGAGCTTTCCGTGTACACTGAATGACTCAATAATACTAAATGAAAAATTGTCATTCTATGTAGGAGAAGGTCAAAATTATTATTATTATTATTATTATTATTATTATTATAATTTGAACGTTGCGTGCATTCGCATTAATTTATCATTTTTGCTAACAGAAATATCTGGCCAAAATACATGCAAGTACCTAATAATAATAATAATAATAACAATAGGTTAGATACGAACCACATGTATGATCGTATAAAACATTCCATTTTTTTTTATAAAATTAATAGAACTTTTTATAAAAAATTTTTTAAAATTTATCATCTACTACTAAACTAAAACTACTGCATGGTCAAGAAATTAAGAAGCGATTGGTTTGTCGTCGCACCTACAATGAATGCTCAGTCGAAAAAAGCATACATTTTATAGGCTGTAGCTTCCCAATACCTCTCTTCCCACATCTTTCTGATCCTCGCTTGGGTGATGGAGCATTGAATAAAATAGAAAGAAAAAAATACAAAGAACTTATCTAAATCCACTGGCAATTCCTTGCTTTGAGCAAAATTTGTTGCTTATGACGCTTCCAAAGCAAGTTACGAATATTCCTATATATTGAATTTTCGCTTTTATCCGCTATTAGGGTTATATTTATTAATTATCAACATATGAAACGTTGGCAATCATTATTTGCCCTTGCAGCCTTTTGGGAACTCCCTTGTCAACTAACTAATCAAATGTGGGATTTTCTTAAAAAAACTTCACTTTAAGAGACTATCTTTATGTGTACACAAAAAGAAAATTGAAACATTTAACTTCGTTGTGATTTGGTCGAAGTCGATTAAAGGTAAGTTATTCCATAAACCTGTTGCTGCAAAATGGAGATTATAACAACTTTGGCAGCGAGCGAGGATTTGTAAAGATTCACTTTGCCAAAGCGCCGCAATTGTTTGGCTTTGTTTTACGAAACTCATTCTTCCGTTCTCTCTTATCTTCCTTCTTCTACTCACTTGATTCTCTCTTATCCCTACCATGTTCTTCTATCCTCTTGGCTAAAACGAATTACCAACCAAAAAAAGAGAAAAAATTGGTCACGACAAATCCGCACAATTCCCCTTAAAAGAGCACGAAGGTATCCAACCTTGTTATTGGCTCGTCAAGGATGACAGTTTTTGATAACAGAAATTAATCGACATCATAGATTAGTCCCCTATATTGACCGGCACTGTGGTAAACAAGAAAGTTTATAGGAAAAGTGGGGTCAAGAAAGGGAGTAAGAAAGTAGTGTTTGTGAATGTTACATAAAATTTGAATATAACAGAATAATCATTCAACTGACTGCAATTAGACATACATGTTAGGATATTAAATGAGATTATAGGAGAGTTTTAGGAGAATCATTTAGGCTTGACCTTTAAGAAGTAGGCCTAACAAAATTGAAGCTCTAGCCCCGTCAATCCTAACCGTACACTTTCCGACTCTTCGAAATAAAATGAAATAAAAAAGGCGGTACTTTTTACAAATATAAGCGGCGGATATTTTACAAATATAATAAATATACACATATAAATAAAAGTATATGTGTAAAATATAACCTGAATGACTTAATATTTCTGTTGATTACAAAACAGAGCAATTGAAAGTGCGGCCAATTTTGAAAATAATAGTCCTCCTTATTTTTGAACATGCTAGTGCATCTTTAATACCTATTTCCTATAAACTGCAGAGCCAGTTTAATAAGAAAAAAGTTGTGTGTTAGTTCGTTCAGTGTGGATATATTAAGTCAAACAGAAATATATTTCTGACTTACTACTCACCGTGTCGGATGTTCAGCATTAAATCCAGATAACTGTATGCTTGCATCATCATCGATGCGTATCTCACGAGCACAATCAGGAAAATCTCGTTTATATAAAAAAAAACGCATGCGAACACGATCATTACTCAGAAATGGCAGAAAATGTCGAAAGAATTTTTTTAAAAACGAAATATAAGTTGTATTAGCTTTTAGAGTATGATCACAAGCAAGAGAGGCTGGCAAAGCATAAGCGTCTGAAGATATTAAAACAACATTTTTTTTAAAACAAATGCACGAAAACTTAACAGCAAGAAAGTATGATTCTTACACCCAGTACCAAAAAATCAAGTCTAGTATATTAAGAAGATTTGGATGTCTCCGGCTTAAGAGTAGTAAGTATTTTTTGTTAATTGTAAGCACAATTTCACTTAGCTGTTAGATACAAATGTCGTACTGAAAGTTTAGAGGTTCGCATAGCATCTACGCACAATGATATTTCAAGAGAAAAAAGGTGGAGTTCGCAAGTGTGCAAGTTCCACCTCAATTGTACAAATCCTAAAAGATTAAAAGGACACACACACAAAGGACACAGAGGACGAACAAACGGACATAACTAAATCTTTTCACTTTCTGAGATAGCTGATGTATTGATGCATAAAGAAGAATATTTTCTATTCACCCCACCAAGAGGGTTTTCTAACGTTATTGCTAACGAAATAATTGTCATAGAACCTAGAAAGTACTCTGAACTAATGGGAGCGGTGGCATAAACGTAGAAATTGCTGGCTGCAAAACTGTCCTTCGAATGAAATCGCATTAACGATTTTATAGATTGGTCTAGGAGGAGAACGTTATTCTCAAGTCTTTCTTGATTACCTACAAGTTTTGATCGCCTACCATTAATAATACACTCGTAGTTTTTCCTTTTTTCTCAAATTATGGCTTCAAAATCATAGTCTCATAGTTTGCGTAATTAAATCCTATGGTCAAGTTTATCGGAGGTGAACAAAGACAAAGACCACACCTATCTAAAAACTAACTGTGTGCAACATACAAACTACGTTTTATATGTTTGGACACTTATTAAGAAGATGCTACTAGTTATACGATCCCCATCACGTAGATTAAAGCGTTCTATGTTACATTCCATATGCCACATGCATGGTAATGAGAGACTCGCACTAAAGCACAACTAACTGTTTTTACTTTTAGCTTAAATAAGATCGAATATTTTCATATTACGTTTTGGGTGAATTTAAGATTCTTAGACTTAAGTTATAGCTGTCTGTCTACCAGTCGCCAAATGATAGCCAAACAATTGAAGAAACTAAAGAAAAACGAAATCTCGTAAAAAAGTGCATTAATAATTTAAAAGCCTTGGAAAAAGTCAGTTTGACATTTGATGCATGCACTTGAAAGAGTCACTTAATGACGCATTGTAAAATTTATGCAATTATTTAATCGACACCCTCGCCATAAATAGAACAAATTTGCGGTTATTTGTGTGGTTTTAAAGTTTGTCTCCAAAGTGATCAGGGCCCCACATTAAATACCCTATGCTGCCCTACAATTAGTCGCATAACGAGATTTCCAAAAAAAAAAGGTTACGTGGGATTTGGTCAAAAAAGTGCTCCGACCTCAACCACTGTCAATGTCTTTCGTCTTTGGACCAAAACATGCCGGTGCATTTAAATTGCATCAATTCGATCGAACACAAGAAAAGAAGACGGTTGACAGACGAGCTTAAATCGATTCAACAAGTGATTATGAATCGATCGGTATAATAAAAGGTAGATCTACCTCAAGGCCTTCTATGTGTTGCAATACATCCGCGCAAACTTATAAGTATATCCTTGCAACGCAAGTGATGCAGCGACGACAATAAGAAGCAAAAATTGGAGGGCATTTTTAATACTAAATGAATATTTTCAACCCTAACTGATTCTATTGATCATGCAGTGGACATTTCTATGCACTGCAAAAATGTATTATGAATGTCCAGAGCAAACATTTAAATATGTTTACGAATGTGTTTTCATGAATTTCATGAATCATTTCATACGCAAAACGTAGTATGTAATAATAAACACTAAAAATTCCATAAAATAATGTCCGTTGAAAGAACAAGAGATATCAAGGATTTCTCGATTCCAAGTTCATAACTTCCACAATAATGAAAACACTTTTTCATCTAACGGCAGAAGTATACGGAACCAAAGACTCGACTAAAGCCGAATATAATTTCCGTTTTGCGTTCCAATCCTCTTATGTTACCCGTACTTCACAGCACTCATGCTTCATAAGCAGCAATTTTTGCTTAACTAAGTGGCTTTGGTAATGGGTTTCCAAGGTTCACCTTTACAAGAATACATATGTATATGTGTTATAATTTTAAATCAAACCATTTAATGAGCTAATGTTCAATGTCAAGAACAATAAAATTATTTTGAAAAAATTATTTAAGCACATTTTCATTAACAGCATAATTGGTTTTGATTTTTTTATTCTTTTGTTTTTATTGATTTTGTTTCTCTTCTTTTCGCAAATCTTTTAAAAGCAAAAACAATGAAATAATATAATAAACTAAGAACCCGCGTAATAGCGAGTAACGAAGACACTGATTTAATGCTACTTTTTTCTGCAAAAATCCAACCAGTCTGGGAAATAAACAGTAGCAACTAATCAACCAGTCACTCTGTTAGTCCATAGTAGCAACTTCATTATTTCTATAAGTACCACCGAATGTAGGCGGTATGCTAGGTTTGTTATTCCACTTATAGCATCTAAGCTCTGGTATAAAAGATTTTAGATAACGCGCATGCACTTACGACGAGCCTAGGACAGTAAGTCGATTCCGTCTGTCCATCTATTCGACCAGTCATCGGTCTAGAACTGTCGCAGTCGCAGTCGCAGTTCGGAAAAAAAATTCAATTTTACAATGAAATCACAATCACGCCTACAGACGTGACAGGGAATTTACGTAGGTTCCTGCCGTGGAGGCTTAACCCTACCGTGCCCGATGGCACACGGAGTGAGAAAGCGTCACTCACGCCCCGCTGGGAGCAGGGAGGCTCCCAAGCAGTTCCAAATCAAGGGCATGTGTATGGCATGCCCTTCCCTCTGACGGAGGCGAGGAATCACGCCTACAATGGGCAAAGGCTATAAATTTTAGTTTATAAGTAATATTGATTGAAATCCATTCGACAAATAATCCCCACAAATAACACAACACGGCCACATTTGATAAAGAATTCTGCGATTCTGTGTTGGTGCTTACAAATAGCGAATAATGATAGAAAGCTCACGGGGAATACAACTTTCTTAGCTTTTTAGATTACACTCAGTTTATTGAGCGTTTGCAATGGGTGATCGTAAGTACCAACGATTTTACAAATAATGCGAAGCGATGCAGAAGCGATTTGAACACGTCCGTCTGTCCGTCTCTCCGTCTGTCCGTCGCTTGCCGTCCCTTAAGCTTGTCGCAAACGGAAAGCAAAGTTTTGAATTCTTTCCATTCAAAGACTTCATTTCCACAAGTAGTCTAATAATCGAATAAGCTTAGCTTTGTATTCGGATTCAAATTTGAATTTAGAGTTGTTTGTTTTTATCTCCTCGCGCGCCGTCCTTAGTTCGGAAGTGTATTGAAATGTTGCATTCGCTGTAAACCGTTACTTTTTTGTGCTTTTTTTCTGCCTTTTTCTCTTGTTCTCTTCCTTGTTATATATAAAACATAATTCCCCGTCGACGAGAATAAAAGAAATTGTAGCTAAATGAGCGTAACTTCTATATAATACTGGTCTACGTAATATCTTTGCACAATTTCTGTTTCAATTAGCGTTATCTATAAGATAATCTCTAAAAACAATAGAATGATTTTAATTATTATGATAAGTGAAAATTATGGAGGGTATGTGCTAACTACTGACGGCCTTTCATTATTCCCGGTGAAGAATGATGCAAATCAAAAAATAACTCTAATACGCAGACATTGGTTCCAACTTTTTAAATCTGCATTGCAATTGTTTGAGTTATTGAAAAGTTCGCAGAAAAAACACAACTTTATTAACCTCTTCATTGATGGAATTCCTTGTGAGAAAGAGCACTAAAAGACAACTAAATTGTTGGTGACATGTGAAAATTATTAGGGCATCTGGACCTCTTCAAAGCCAAGTAAATAGACAGATCAATTGCCGTATAGTCGCGAAACCCAATATTCTGGACGTTCAATTAATACAGTTGCAGAACAAACGATTTATTCAGGCCAAGAGGCACCTAAATTGAAAGGATTATAAAAGGATATTGAAAGGATATTTGAAGAAGGTACGGGCTTGACAAAACTGTAAAGAAGTTTGCTGGCGCATTAATTCCATTTTTCTTCTAAAATTGTTTTCTAATAAACTTTGCTAACCTACACTTGATTTTCTACCCCACTTGTGACTTTAATAATACTACTCACTTTCAACTTCGTCCCTTACCGAAATATGATCCAAAATGTTGAAAAATCATCTGAAATCCGGAAAATTTATTTAATAATTAGACTATTTTTTACACAAGCGTATGTTAGCTTTGTGTGAATTCGTGCAATCCCTAGGACGACTTGAGATAGACTCCCTTTTTATTATATCAAACTGTCCTGTCTACCTACTTGTTTTGTTTTGTTGTGGCTTACAGGTCGTCATTTTTGAAACAATCTGATAAAAACTTCGTACACCGACGTGTTTTGGCCCAAGGACGAAGGCTATTGGAAACGGTTCATTTTGACCATTTCCCAAATAACTCCTTGTTTTGGGAACTCATTATATGAATAACTATAGGACGGTATAGGGTATTTAATGGTCGACAGTCACCTACTTTACCGCTTTTACTTGTTTTTTTGTAACAGAAGAAAAGAAAGATCATTTTCCAACTGATCCTAAGATATAGAAACTATATTTAATTCCTACATATGGCAAAACAAAGGCGGACTGAGTAATGTTCTTACGATGGTTTTTTGAACTTTTTAACTTGCATAAATCCTCTATCCATTATGATCCGTAACATTACATTGCATTATTCCAACATTATACATGTTTATCCGACTCCCTCTGTGCGATGTTATCTTATTTTTTTGTTTCATTTCAATTGCAAACCTCAAAAACCTCTTACCCTGACACATTTATCAAATTACTAGCACTAAAAGCATGTCATTATCCTCTATCCTTTCTTCCTTTATGGGAATGCACGTTAAATTATTAGTCGAGAGATTATTTCAGACAACTGATTACTATGAACGTCTTCCGATTTGTTTCCAAAAAAAACAAGTGAAAGCACTGTGATGAAGTGCGCCGCGTCATTAAATGCCCAGCACCATTTCGTTTAATACAGCTGTCCATATAACGACTTTTCAGGTCAGGGGGTTATACGGGTCGTCGTCGAAAAGATGATCCGATGCGAGCCAGTTTCAACAGCGTTAGTCCTTGGCCCGAAACACGTGGATATATCAAATTTCATCAATGCATGTCCAAAGTTACGACATACAGACAGATGGACAGATAAGCTTAAATCGATGCAAGAAATGCTTCGGCACTGATGGGTATAATAAGAGGAGGGGTCTTAAAAAATCATGTTGTGATCGTTTGTTTCAGTTTGTTCCGATTGGTTTAAGCGGGAAGAAAAAGGTAAATACAATCCTTCATAATCTATACTAAAGATATTAGCTCAACATGGTAATCCACTTTTACAATATGCTGTAAGATCTCTAAGTTATTTGTTCATAAGCTGCTTTAAACTATACTTGCAATAGTTAAGACCATGTGCATCTCGATTGAGTCAATAGACAACAAGTTACCTAATGGATTGGATTTGACCAAATATTTTGAATCGATAGAATGCAACAAAAACGGAAGAAAATGCTTGAAATAGCTAAAGAAAAGAATTCATTTTTCAGTAAACTTTGCAGGAGTAGTCGGCTCTTCATTAGTTTTGAAATCTTAAATAAATTTTAAATGGCAAAGGCATTCCCCAGCCAATAAAGATGTCCTCACTGCTGCAAATAATCCTCACAATAAGACACTAGGTTGCATTTTTACCAAGCTCAAGAGGAAGCATATTTACTATGTAAATGAACGCAAGTTAGAAAATCCTGTTTTCCAAGATATTTTAAAGCGTAAATCAAAGGCACCGACAAGAACTTGCTGATCATGCTCAGACATTAAGCGTAAGTAGATTATTCTTACTATTATTTTGTTTTTAATGTGACGCATCACTGAAAGGACATCCTCTATACGTCCTCTATGGGTCAGAAGGAAGAAAGGAAAGAGATGGGGAATGGCTGCAGCTTAATGTGATGCGACTTCATGGACTGAGTTGATAGTAAATGGTTTTCTGTGGACCGCATTCCGGCGAAGATTCTTAGGAATTACTTAAGGCAGAAAAAAACATCAGTACATCATTCGTATACCTATCCACTGTGAGCCAGACTCCATTAATCTTACTTCTCCTATTCTCTTATGAACTGCATTGCTTGCAGACACCAAGAGTTCGGTCGTCTATCTGGGCTATGGAAAATAACAGCCCTTTCAAGCTTGGAGCGGAAGTGTGTGCTGTGGAGTTATTCGTGTAGCCATTCTGCTCTTACTTTACTTTAGCGGAGGGCCCAAAGAGCCCAGAGAGCCAAAGAACTCTCTGGTCTCTCTTTTGAAATAATAAGAATAAAGTACGACTTGCTTACAAAAGACTTGCTTCCGAACCGCCTTAACATTTATCTAATATAGCCAACAGTCCGCCACATTGCACATGCCACGTAGTATGGAATAAAAATAAATTGACTGCCAGCAGCAACAAGCGCGTTTTTAAGTGAAAAAATAAGCACTTATCCCCAAATACCAAAAGATATTTTTACCTGTACAAGACGCTGGCCAAAATACATAGAAACATATAAAAGTATTTCGACACTACATTTTTCTCCAACTATTAGATCGTCGTTGCACAGTATATTGTCTGGCGTTATCTTGCAATAAACTAGAAGTCAATCTGATGGCCAATCTGGACATCTTTAGCAGCATCTCTCTAAGGAAAAACAAAATGTGCAAACCTAAATCCCTGCCTGGGCTTGGCGTTTTGCTAATTAGATTAATTAGTTATTATAAGTAAACTAATTCTTACAAAAATTAAACAATAAAAACTAACTGTACAAAACCGTCATTGTTACTGACTGTCTGTATTAAAAGCTGTACGGAATCCTTCGACTTCGAGATGGAGCACCATCAACAAACTAAGGAATATAAGGAATAAGGAAGTGATACCCGGCGAAAAAATTAAAATGTTTTGGGTACCAAGTCATATCGGTTTGTTGAGAAATGAGCGGCGAAGTATACTGCTGTTTCTGCGTCTCTAATTATGGATGATGTCATGGAAAAGTTGGATCTTCAAAGATACATTGGAAGAAAAGTTAAAGAGAAAATTATGGAATGATCATCATCAGCACTACTCTTCTATTAACCCTCAATTAATTCCACCTTTATATCCAACAAATGTTGAGAAAATTAAGATCCAAACATTTTCGAGAGTTCCCCTTGGCCATACAGTTGATCTTAAAGAAGTCTTCCTCCCCAATCTGCAAATGTGGACAAATTCTCACTATAAAGCCAATTCTCTGTGACTGCCTTAACTTTTCCTTGGCTAGAGCATACTGAGCGGTAAATGCGTTTTGACTCACATGTCACAACGAAGCTGCGAATCGGATGAATAATTGGCAATTTTTAATAATGCGAAGAATAAAGATTTTTTTTTTTTTTTTTTATAAAAAGAAAAGACAAAATCATCTATTACATGCACTCGCACTTATTCATAATTCTAGTCGAACAGATCAAAGTAAAAAGTCTCATACAAAAAGCACTACTTTTTAGCATGTTTTTGTATGAAATTTTATGCTTCTCCATCTATTCGATTAGATTTATTAAAAATTACATAAAAATTTTACACAAACTTAAGATTAAATGAGCATAAACAATTACATAGATAAAGGACATGTACACCTTTCCTATAATATTGCTTGTTGCTACGATAGCGTGTTCAACCCAAACGAGTAAATTGGTATTATTCCTGGAATAGAGAGAACATCGTCATTAGCTTTCGGAGTTTCGTAAGTAAGCTCTTCACTTTCATTTGTTGAGACTAGGACTTCCACGCCAATTGGCTTCCCCTTCCCAGTCTTCCCTATCACACTATCTCTTAATCTTTCTATATATTCTAGTTCCTCACTTTTCGATTTTTTTCAAAGTCGACAATTCTTATTGCCTGCGATGTGATTAGCGACTTACACAGGTGTCTAAGAGTGTGTCCAAGTGTGAAAAACTTAACTTAAATTATTGATTTAATTATGTACTCATGGAATAATTTTCGTAAAAACTCATACACACGGCTAGAAGCCAGTACTTTGGGAATGAACTGTTATTGGTTTATTTGATTTAAAGCGGTTTAAAGGATTAGTTTTTGTTCTTTTTGTTTAACGAAAACGTTTGTAAAGCATCGATGCTGTTGAATAGTTTATGCCAAAAAAGTAACTTCTACGTAAACCCTGAAAAAATTTCAAACCTGATGCACTTTCAACGACTCCTATGTCGCATAGAAATGAACGTAAGTCAGTTTTTTCATCCAACTCTGTGTTAGGCATAACATAGGCTTCCATATAGGGCAAGCCACCAGGTAATTTCGACTCTACTATTATGACTTTAAAAAAATGTGTTGGCACCGCTATGGCCTTGGGACCAAACACTTCATATTCCACGTACCATCTGTCAGTATCGCTTTTGCGCGGCAAATATAATGGGCCGGTGCACACAAACACCGATCCATAACGTCTGCATAAATCTCGAACATAGGCTTCGAGTTTTTGCCAACAACCACGATTAAAACCTTCGCCCACTTGCGGGGCAATATTTGTGAGATAAAACGTATCGTTGCAGTGCGATTGCTTGCTTTTGTGATTACCGGAAGCTGCTAGATGGCCTTTATCATAACCACTGTCTTTATAATCTGTCGTATCCACACGAAAATCGGAGGGTATACCTAAATCAGCTTTATATTCTGCCATACGTCGACTACCGACAGTATTGAATATGGAGGAAGTCTGCAAATGTTCATAGACCCAACGCGCAACACGATTACGGCGATCGTAGGATACTACAAAATCGTCATAGACCCGCAAATCTTCCATACCTGGAAAGCCATATTTCATTATTCTGGGCAAACATGAATAACTCTCATTGGCCTTTAGTCGGCCAACATTGTTCTTAAAGAAGCGCAGCTAAAATATTAAAAGACAACATACATATTTACTAAATTCAAGAAAGCCGTGCTTCGCTAAATTTTGCAATAAACCCACCGTCCCGTATAGTTTATCCTTGATGTGAAAAGCATAAGGATCGTCATCTATTACATAGCATAGCCGACGTAAAACATCATAATTCTGGTAATAAGCTCCCAAAGTAAACGATATAACGGCCGTAATCAACATGCAATGAATGGTCCGCCCAAAGCCTGCCATTGCGTTTTTTATCCCAAAAAAAAAAAAAAAAAAATATTAAATCTTTTTAATTTTTTTTTATTTTGATTTTAACTTTTGAACAAAAAATTTTTCAATATTTACAAACAATTTTCAATTGCAACGGAAAACTACACGTAAAGCATACATAAAATGATGTGTATATCTAGGACTACATGTTAAAAATTATATAAGCATTGTAATTGAATCGATTAACGACGCCGGTGAGAATTTCAAGCCATTTTGACCATTTGTCTACCGGTTATAATGGTTTTAGTGACGCTACTTTTGTTCTTTTCAATCTAGTGGAGAACCCCAACGTGTCTGTGTTAATTAAATACCAATCTTTGATGCAAAACGACGTTTGCCTCGAAAAATGCCCTTTCCCTATCAAAAATAACAATTCGTCGGTGGTTTGGAAGAGGTTGTATTATTATATTGATGATCCCGCACACAGTGCACGCCCAAAAGAGGAATTTACACTCGAATAGCCAAGAAAAAAGAACTTACAAATTATACTCGATAATCGAAAAGCGAAGTTGGAAGAGACGGCTAACTTCCTAAAGATACCCATACGACAGTGTGTTCACTATTTGAAATAAAAATTGGGTACGCGAAATTTCACAGTGGGATGAAAGCACAATTACATAAATTCAAGTTCGAATGGCTGCTCCAGCCGCCGTACTCCTCAGGTCTCGCTCCTAACCAATGTTATTTATGCGCGAATCCCAAAAGGATATTCCACGAAAAAAGACTGATAAAATTATAACGTCATTGCGGGAACTGAAGCGTATTTTGAGTATCTTGACGAATTGTTTTGTAAAAAAGGCAGAGGGACATTGTACTGATAAATGTCTTGAAGAAGGGCATTTTAATGAATAAAGGCGACTTTTGAAAAAAAAAAAATGTTTTTTACCAATAAGTCCTAAGACTTTTTGGCCGCGGTCTTTGACCAATTTGTCTTATTTTTCCATGAGAAATTTAGCTAACACAAACTTACAGCCTTCAAAAATAAATCTTATCTGCTTATTGCGAATAAATTCTTACAAGACAAAAGCAAAAAAGAAAAGAAGGTAAAGAAAATTAAAAAAAAAAAATTCATTTATAAACAAAAGAAGAAAAATAGCATCTACACTTCTAGCACAGACGCACACTCTAAACTGGTGTGCAGATCCGAAATGAGACTGAATTCCTAAACCATTGCAAACAGACAGGAGCTTGGCAACTTCCAATATTTCTATTATATACGAAGCCGATATGCTAATTATTGTGCTTACCACAGGCAATTAACCTCAGGAACAGAGAGACGGATAAGTCGGACGGATAAGACGGATAAGACGGAT